>BACB01001399.1:0-65271 GCA_000338015.2 Ganoderma multipileum BCRC 37180
ATTAATCCCACGCCGAAAGGATATACGTACATGAGTGTTATATAATCAAGGAGCCATATGACATAGGGACGCGAAATCCGAAGAAAATGGAGGTGGCAAGCAGAGCGAAGGATGGAATAGGGATGGGAGGGCGTGGAGAGCAGGAGACGTGCGGGACTGGATGTAGCCGCAAGCTCGAATGGAGTGGTGGTGGCCACTACACACCCGTGGTTGCCGCTGACGCTTCCAAGACTGCGATGCTGAATCAGGGCATGTAGGCTCTTGTATCCGCTGAGACCTTGCCACTTGGAGAGAATGCACATATCGTAAGTCAAGCACTAACCTGAGATACAAGCACTTGCTAATAGATGTGATCGGGATAGAACTTGGCCCCATGCTCATTGGCTACCTCTCCATGCCACTCGCTTCTCCACTCCGTGTCCTGCATTATCCTGCGTCTTCGATAACCTAAGCTCGCACCTACCTTGGAGCGTCTTGATGCTGGCGGAAGACTCCTAGAAGTGTTGGCAAACATTGAGGTTGGTGAGAGGTTGAGGCCAGACCAGTGCATAGAGTAGCAGCAAATAAAGAAGCTGAATAAACGAAGGGACAAGCGGAGCATCGCCAAGAGGGTGAGTGGATGTTGGACGTCGGAGGCACGATACGAGAGCTCACGCGCGAGACGCGACTTGAAGTAAATGCGAATGCAATTAACAAAAATGGGATTAGCCGAAAGGTTTCCCGCCTTCCATACGGGGATGGTCCCAGCGTCTATCTGCTGTGCTCCGTATATTTGTATGTGTTTGGTGCCAGCCGCCCTCTGGAGTTGAGGCTGAATGCAACTATCCCACGTAACTTAACATTTACCGGTGCTTACATGATCTAGCCTGAATCCCGCCTTCTCGGATTCCACCTCTACCTCGCCTCTAGGATAAAGCCTCAATGGAAGAGCGGCAGATGGGAAGGAGCCTGGTTTCGACTGGCACACCTCCCAAAATGAAATCAATAGAATCCCGCAGCTCACCTGGGATATCGAGGTCGAAGGGTTTGGCACGTTGAACATCCACTACGTGCATGCGTAGTGAGCTCGACAATGCCATGCTGCTGTTCATACAAGGCAGTAAGTATTGTGCGTCGCATTTCATATGGCGACGTCATCTTATTGGGTCCATTTTACCTTACGGCCTGGTCATTTTTGGAGGTTAGAAAGATCCTTCCGCTGTTGACAGCTGGATCTCCCGACTAGGGCTGAACTCAGATCCGGCTCACTCTGCGGGTAGGGCCGCAAAAACCCGGAGCCGGATCCGCTATGACCCGGAGCCGCGGATCCGGCTCATACGGATCCGGATCAGGTGCGGATCCGGGTTAGGGTTAGCCCATACAGTGGATCCGCAACGGATGATCCGCATTCTAGCTTGTTGGTCCACTACTACCCTGACCTCATATCTCAGCTTGATTCTTTGGGACTTTCTAGGTTACTTTGATACTTGTATTCACATTTCCTGACCTTGGATCACTCGGAACTCTCTAGGACCTTCAAAACTGTACAGATGGCCTGTAGGCAGAATGAAGATCATGGCATATCTCGCTCGTTTCGCAGCCGATTGGGATGATAAGTATCGCGTTGGAAAGCTACGAATTAGAGCTTTCAGACGGCCCCAAGAACGTACGTTTTAGTTTATTGGTTCGATTGTTATTGGGCATACAATGCGTTTTCTCCACCACCACTATGTATGCTTGGTTGAGCAGTCAGTTTTCTGTACATCGCTTCGCAATTCATTTCATACACTCCCGTGTTTATTCTGCATCGAACAACATCAAGATTGTCCAGTTCGAGTGACCTAAAGACCCATTTTGGGGTACCTATTGCCCCTCCCTCCCCCTGCCGATGTTTCTCCTATACCTCCATGGGATTGTATTCGATTGCTACGTTTAATACCTCGTTAGAAAGCCACTATTCGTCGCTTTCTAACGAGGTATTAAACGTGGCGATCGGCCAAACAGGCATAGAGAAACACTTCATTCTCCTCCGGTCCCTTCTGCAGGTTGTTTTCCGGATGAAGATAAGGCCATATCTCATCCATTATTGGACCGGTGAAGGCGATTGTGGTACGATGGAAAGGGGAGATCTGCAGCTTTCTGGTGATTCAGGGTGCGTGCGCTTTCGTCCATTTGTTCTCTTTCTATTGTATCTACATTGCCTGGCAGCTCTATCTGCTTTGTTCGCACTTTGGTGTTATGAATTGTTATCTAATCATTTCGAAACTTTGTGCGTACCCTCTCCGCACCAGTCCCAATCGAACGAGCCCAAGAACGCTCGATTTGAACCGCTACACATTGCGTTCTGGGCCCCCTATTCTCTCCCTATCCTGCTACCAATGTTTTTGCTATATTTCCATGATTTCGTGACGGATTTCTACGCGTAATACAGCGTTCGAAAGCCAGATCTGTGGCTTTCGAACGCTGTATTACGCGTAGAAATCCGTCCATGGAGTCACAAGTTATCGACATGTTCTCCTTCTCCCTCCTCTGCATTGTTCTTCTTATATCTCTGTCAATTTGCCATATTTTCACTCGCTTCCTTTTATTATTTAGTCGTCCTATATACACGATTATGTATTAAGTATTGTCTAGTATTAATATAAACTTTGAAAATTTTACTTTGTTTGCGGCTCGACCCGCGGATTCCGGATCCAGCTCCTGCGGATCCGGCTCTCCTGGCGGATCGGATCCATGCGGATCCGGATCAAGCTCTGAAAAAGGCAATGATCCGTGGGTTCGGATCCGGATCGATCCACGGATGATCCATGTTCAGCCCTACTCCCGACCATCCTACGTTCCATGTCGTCGCCCTTAGCCTTCCAGGGTACGGTTTCTCTGAAGCTCCGAGACAGAAAGGATTCACAGCCCGTCAGTATGCCGAGGCACGGGGAAGGTGTATCAGAAAGTTATAACCCGCCACTACTAAACCCTACGTGGGCTTCTCTTGTTTAGGTTGCGAATAAGCTCATGATTAGTCTATGTTATCAAGAATATGGTCGGCCATGCCTCCTCCTCCGAGAGTGTGTTGTGCTCAGCTCCATCCGTTCCAAGTCGTGCAAGGCGGGGGTTGGGGCCATTACGTCAGTTACTCGCCTTGCCACGCACTTTACACATTCATATGATATGCGCAGATCGCTGGTTACCTCTCTACGTTTTATGCACAAGTCAATGTCAAGGGCTGGCTTTCCAGTATACGAAGTATATCCCTTGCATGTTTCTTACGAGTCACGACTTCCGCGCCTCCGCTCAACTACCACCAGCAACGCGCTCCCACCATCACTCTGGAGTTCTCCATGGTTGTCATTGGTTCTATTCACGCATTTGGTCACGCGCTACACTACACAGCAGAAGATCGGACTGAAACGAACGGGAGCGTTCAGGCAACAAAGCAGCGGCTACTCGCACCAGCAGGCAACGCAACCGCAGACCCTTGCCTATTCCATTGCAGACTCCCCGATGGGCCTCCTGGTATGGATTCACGAAAAATTGATCGCTTGGACCGACTCCTACCCATGGGGGGACGATGAAGGTATGTTGGCACAACAATCGGTTTTCGTTGCATAGCGCTCATAGTTGTTGTATACATAAGTCCTTGAGTGGGTATTGATTTCAACTGGTTCTCTCGTGTGGGGCCGGCGGCCTCCTTGAGAATCTACAAGGAGATGAGGGACAGTCTTAGACAACCCAGTGTCGCCGGCGTGAAGTGGACGTCGATTCCTTTCGGACATGCACGCTTCCCGAAGGAGCTGAACCAGGTTCCGAGAAAGTAAGGCCCTGACGGTCGTCCGCTCATTATATAATGTGGACATCCTTGCTGATAACTTTGGTCGACGGATGGCTGAAGACTCTTGGTAACGTCGTTTTCGAGTCCGTCTACTCGCACGGAGGGTATTTTGCGGCCCATGAGGAGCCGGAGGAGCCGAGGCTCGTTAAGGGATATCAGGAATATGTCTGGGGGGGGGCCAGCGTTTGTGGTAGTCACTGGGAAGAGTGGGTACGCTTGAGCTCGAGCGCGACTTTTTTTTTTTTTTTTTTACATACATGACTGTGTGAGAAGTACTCGCGGTCGAAGATGATGATGACTGCAATTGGAGGATCTATTTAAAGTGATGAGGACGAGACCTCGGAGCAGGCGGCCGACGGTGGCCGCTGGTGGCCGGCAGGGAAAGATGAGTGGGCGTCTGGGGGAGTCGGCTTGGCGGCGTGGGGTGGAGGCGAGTTCGGTGAGGACCTGCCTTGGAGTCGCATGGCGGGCCATCGGAAACAAGTGGAGTTGCTCGCTGTCCGCGACGTCGTCCGTGGCGAGCCTCTCCCCATCCCTCTTTCCTTCCTTCCTCCGAAAACCCTCCCCCTCCTTCGCCTTTCCTCCTCCACACACCACACGTCGTCGCAGCCGTCCAGAGAACAACGCCCGAACAATAGACCGCGCCAGGTGAGCAGAACAATACAGCCCTTGTCCTCGTGCACAATGCCCCGCTCACACCCTTCCTGCACTTATACCCTCTCGCACCAGCTCAGGCCGGTCGTCCCCCCCCTGCCCTTCATGTTCTTCTCTGTCGCCCGGTTGCGACTGATTGCCTCTCTTATTCTCGCCCCAGCGCTTGTCGCTTCGCGCGACGACTCTCTCTGTGAGTAATGCCTCCTCCTTCCACCGTTGCACTCCCTCACCTTGCCCCACAGTCACTTCTTCTGTCACCTATTGTGCACCCCCAGAGAGTCTCCTCATCGAGCAGTTCGACATTGCCTACTTCGCGAAGAACGAGTCTATTGTCTTCAATATTTCAGCAGCCAGTGTCGTGCGTACCCAACCGTTTCTTGAATCTTTCCACGCGTCTCATCTTTACTCTCCCAAGGATCCAAACACCAATGTCGTGGCCCATCTGTTCCTTAACGTCTATGGCATGCAGCCAATTAATGTCTCCATCGACATTTGCTCCCTCTTCGGAGGTGCACTTTGCCCGCTTCCGGTCTACACCTTCAACGGAGCCGACTCTATCTCCCTCCCGAAGAACCTCAACATACAATCGCAGATCCCAGCCATAGCCTATGCCATCCCCGACCTCGAGGCTTATGCTCAGCTTACTTTGACGGATATCAAGTCGGGGGATGTCAAGGCATGCGTTCAAACGACGTTGTCTAACGGTTGGTCCACCAACCAGTACGCGGTAGAGTGGACGACGGTTAGTATAGCTCTCCTCGCTCTTGCTGTTGCCGTTTGGCAATCTATCGTCCCCAGCGACCGCGCACTCGCAACCATCCGCCTAATCGACCTCATGTCCTTCTTTCAGACTATCGCTCTGTCTGGTCTGCTTAGCCTTAACTTCCCCTCCCTCTACCGCTCATACACCCTCAATTTTGCATGGACCCTGGGTCTATTTGCCGCCACCACAACGTCCTCTATCCAACAGTCCATCAATCGCATGCGCCACCTCACCGGTGGCGATCTCTCCAACGCAAGCAGCAACGGCGCCGTCGATTTCGTGAACCGCAGGCTCAGTCCCTACAACTCCGCAAGTTTCGCCCTTGCCAATACGCCCGCGCCCTCTACGGCGCATGCCCTTCCCACCATCGACCTTGCCAAGTTATCTGTCTCTAACTCGTCGGCTGGCTTTGCGCCTCAGATCTTGGTTGGTGGTGATGTTGCGACGGTCACACAGGACTCGTCCAATATCCTTCAAGCCGGCATCCCCATTTACACGAATTCGATAGGCATCGCGACGGCCAACGCCTTCATGACCGTGTTCTTCCTGGCTCTCATCCTCGCTGCGATCACCCTCGGCTCGCTAGCTCTTGTGTACGGGGTCTGTATCGCCCTGGACCGCACAAGGCTTGTTCGGTTATATCCAGGCATTGACGCATTTCGTTCGAGGTATCCATCCTTCGCGCGTGCATGGTGCCTACGCGCTGCCATGGTTTCGTCGTTGCCCATCCTCGTTTTCTCATTCTACCAGTGGACATTGAAGGATTCATGGCTGTCAATCTTGTTATCGGTCCTTCTCCTCATTGTCCTTGCGGTAGCCGTACTGCCGGCCACATTCTTCGCCCTCCGCGCTTCTTTTCCCAAGGGAAAACGGTATGGCGTCGATGCACCTGATTGGGTAGTCCCTCTCACCGCTCCCTATCGCCCCAACAGGGTATATTATGTTATACCACTCCTCCTCCTCATGGTCATCAAAGCTCTGGTGACGGCCTTCGCTCATGCCCATGGCACCGCGCAAATCATCATCTTCGTCATCCTCGAGTCCTTCCTCTTCTTTGCGATCATCGTTTTCAAGCCTCATCAGACCCGCGGGGCGGACCTTCTTGATGGTTACCTATGCGCTACGCGTCTGGTATGCAGCGGCTTAATGATCGCGTTCGCGGAGTCGCTTGCGGTGAAACCTATCCCCCGCGTCGCAATCGGTGCCGTCGTGGCTGTCATCTTCTCGGTGGCAGTCGTGGTTATGTTCCTCAACATCCTCGTCAACATGGGATTGTGGCGACTGCTCGTCTTTGTCTTCACCTGCGGTCATCGCGGTGGACATGCGACACTTGTCAGCCATGCAAGCGATCTCCCATGTGCGGAGAAGGGGAGGGAAGTGGGCATTGCTTGCGAAGACAAGGAGAACATGACTGACCACTGGGGGTTCTCATTACTTCCCACGTCGACCTGAGAACCCCTCGCCGCCAAGTACGGCGTCGTTTTCGCAGACCTCGCCTCCAAGCGCGACGTCGAGCACGACTCTTGGCGAAACTCTTCCACGAAGATGGTCTTTCCAGCATTCGCGGCCACCATCGGTTTCAACCAATGCTCCCTACTCGCCAGCGACTACTCATAGGACTTCTACAGCCTCATCCCCTATTTCAGGTCAGCGGCATAGTGGAAACATATCTTCATCCGTCTCTACACCTCTAGAGGAGCATTCCGTATACGATACATTTGGGCTTAGGGTGGTATAGATAGTACACCTACATCTTCCATTCTGATCATGTTCATGGACACCTCTATCGCAGTTGCATTGTTTTCCATGCATACACAATCCCTTGTCGCATTTTGTCGTGATTTGAACACATTTGTAGTACATCACTAGTCGCTATCGTACAAGGAGCTTACCTATCGACATTTAGAAGGTGCTATTTATTGAATGAAACAGTGTATCATAACCCTCTCAATTTAGCTGTCTGCATTCCTTGCGGGATAGGTTTATGTCAGGTAGCGCTTTTTTGTTTTGAACATAATACCCTAGAGCTAAGGAATTTGGGAAATCCCTATGAATATTGATACAAAGTTCATCCAAAGTTTTGTTTTCTTTTTGGCCCTGCTCTGCTTGTTTCGGACATATTTTATTATGATTGATGAGGTAATGAATAAATCGTTCTTATAGGCTATGCTCCGCACCAACTGCTGTTACGGCCAATGTTGATCATGGGAATGTATTTTATACTCCAATTAACTGGGCTATACAATTATATGATCATTGTCTACAGAAGATACTGGCAAATTAGTCATACCAAGGAGCCACCCACCTGCCGAAGGCAGGTGCTTTTCCACCCAGGGTGGCCCCAACCTCTTCCCCGCAGGTACCTACTAGGATCGTCAATAGCCTAGACTAATTCAGCACAGTACATCTCTAACTGCTCTACAGAAGTGTCTTTTGCTCTCAATTTGTGGATCTTGCCATACTTCTCAGTATTTGACCAGCACTTCCCTTACTAATTTATGCCTCTATCTAGAACTTCTACAAGCAGGACTCTTTGCACTAGATCTCTCATTTCTGTCTAAATGATGGGACTATGGTTTAAATATTTATAGCCAAGTAAGTGTTTTCTGTATTTTTTCCTCCCTGCTATTGCGGGGGCCCAGTACCAAGTTTTTTGGAACCACAACATACCCAGGAAAGCTGGACCAAGGTGAAGGTAACTCCTCTACTTGTAGCATATGTCTTCAACTTTTACAGGCTCACACTTCGAGCACACATATCACTCTACAGCTGTACCATTGTTCAGCAGTGGCAGTAACAGAGTGCCATAGTGCACCATGGTACATTGTTCTTTGCATAGAGACCTGCAGTTGTACTTCTGCAGGCCTCCTGGGTGCTCCTCATGACATTCAAAGAGCCTTTTGATGCTTCAGCAAGGCCACCCATCCCACTTTGCAAGTACACTATTTATCGGTAAGGGCTGTAAAGATGTACAACAGGATACTATAGCACATTGTCCTATACCCAGAGTGCCATTGTGGCACTCCTGCAGGTCTTCCAGGTGCTTCTCATAAGGTACAAGGAGCCTTTTGATGCTCCAGTGGGGCCATTCCATCTCACCTTGAAGGTATGATGTTTGTCGGTGGCTAACGCTGAATGTAGGTTCAGGTCAAGCATAGGTCAACCTTGTTATGTCTCAACCTTTGGGGGTTAACCCAGAGGTTGAGTCGTTCAGACCAAAGACTAGTTGTGAGACTAGTAGTTGAATACTAGAGTGCAAGGCTCTAGGAGACGTAGAAGTATGGCAAAAGATTGTGACTAGCACAATAGATTGGATACTATAAAGAAGAAGAGACTGAAAACTGGGAGTCACTACTGGGGTGTTGCCCCTTATATACATGAGGGGGTCCTAGAAACTGCAGACTGCACATGTATAGCTATATACTGCGGACTGTGCAGGCTATGGACTGTGGACTGTGCTTGCATAGCTATATAGAGGACTATGTGTCTAAGGCTGGTCATAAGTGAAAACTGGGAACTGCAGATCATAGCTTTTAAGGTATATCTAGGTGTATAGCAATAGATGAAAAGTTGTATATCTAGAACAGAGGAACTTGGGTTGTGAAGGCTGTGGTCTGCATAATAGAAATGTGTCTATGAGGTAGAGTTGGGTTACAAGGACTGTGGACTTGTACCAATAAGGAAACTAGAAAAAGGTGGGTTCCTGTAAGCCTGCTTACTAGGTGTTTATAACATTATCCCCCCACCCCTCTGTAGGCTCATCCCAAGCCTGTAGGTTGCAGATGAAGAGGGCATCGGCAATGATGAAGTCAAGTCAATGGTCTAGTTTATCATCTCATGCCTGGTCTAGCATGCAATAAAGTTGAGTGATGTGTTGGACTGGGTTGCTTGTGTAGACAGAATATATGAGGTCTTCATATTTGTCTCCCTCATTTTTGATAACAACTTGTTCTTCTTGGAATGTACAAATTAGCCAGAATCCATGTCTCCATCAGACTGCAAAGATATCATTATTAGAGAGTTTGTCTTGGCCAGTGCATTCATCAAGACCTCGTGTGATGCATCAGAGGGAGAGGACTCATGCAGGGACTTGGAATATGTTGATTATGCAATGTCCCCAAAAGTCAGCTACTTCCATTTTTTTGAGTAGACTAATAGATGCTGCTATTATGTCTTTAAGTAAATGAGTAGTTCAAAGAGTATGCCATTTGGCTATGTCTTTGGTGGGCATGTCAATGGTCTAAGTGTAGGGTTCATCATAGAATGTACCATAGGCTTTGGTCATGTATGTGCATTTAGCATTGACATAAAGGGCAATGGTGCTTTCAAGATGGAGTTGCATGTGGTAAATCCTGTTGAGTGGGAGTGTAGGCATTGCAGTGTGAAGGAGGCTATCAAGTTCTGTATAAGTTGCAGCTGCAGGAAAATCTTTATGATGTATGAGGACATTGTTTCCCCCTTCCTTATGGCAGATGAGATGCCAGGGCTCTGGCTTATTGCCAATGAGACCATATTTGCCAATAGTGAACAAGGTAATGTGCTTTGGCAGTAGAAAGTATAGTATGGGCAGTGATGTCATGGATGGTGGTATAGCTGGCATGCTTCCTGAGGTGCTTGTTTCTGGACTGGCTATAGTGTGTGACTCCAGTGGGGTTATGGAGTCATGGGACATGTTTGTGTGGTCTGAGGAGGTTGTAGATGTCTCTAATATTGGTGTGTTGCAGTTGTGTTCAAGTTGTGCCTTGTCGAGCATGTATTGGGCCACATACTGACTGTATGAGGTCAATAGGTTGGTAGAGGTGGTTAAAGTGCTGCTTGCGAGAGTAGAGCAGTATGAGAAGGAGTTGGGAGTGGTTGTGGTCTTTGTGTAGTTGGTTGGGGTAGGAATTCTTCCTAACTCCTTGTCCATTATTTCACCTATTGTGGTAGGGGCAGGAGATGCCTCTATTATGAGTAGGACTTCTTCAACTTTGTAGTTAGTGTATGAAGGTCCTGGATAGAAGGGTATGGGGTCATCTTGGACTCATCCCAGATGCATCTGGACCATGTAGTCATGATTAGGGTCATGTTGAAAGTGATGTAGGAAGAATAGAGCTAGAGCTTTTGCTATTGGTCCTGTGGCGGGTTTGGCATCCATAAGAAAAGTTGCACCAGAAAGTGCTTTGGCATGAGCTGCTTGTGCTGTGTAGAGGGTAAATTGTTACCAATTTGGAGGGCCATCAAGGGCTTCTATATAGCAAACACATTCAGCATAGTAGGTCATGATTGTTGCAAAGTGATAGTAGATTTTGATATGGATGTCTGTATCATGAATGTCTGCTGTTTTCGTGGCTACTTGGTGCCTAAGATCAGGGTACAAGAGCACCCAACTGACTTGGTTGGAAAGGGTTCCATTTCCATCTAGACTGATGGGTGGTCATAAAAGGTGGTCATAGTTAATGACTAGACATTAGCAAATGAAGTCTGGGATAGGAGGCATGCATCATGTGGCCTGTGCAGCAAAGTGAGAGGTCTGCATCAGGAAAAACCCCTTTTGCAAATGTGTACTAATGTGCAACTATTGTAAAAACACATACTACTTAAGTATTAACTATGTCTATTGATCACTACTACAAAAGGGTACTTTGAATGTAGTGTTTAATATTACTAGTTACTACTATCATAGAACTATAGCCCTATCACACTACTAAATAGTACTACTATAGTACTACTGTCCAAATGCCATATTTAATTATACTATTTAGTGCTACTGTAGTACTATTTTACTACTACTACTACTATTTCCAAAGTGTAACTGATACTAGTACTATACCAAGCCTTAGCATAGCTTATCTAGACCTCTTGAAAGCTTATGCAAGGCTATACATCAAGTATCTAGTATATTATTATAGTGCAGTGCTGACTTCAACATATTTTTGTAGTTCTATTATATATACCCTTGAAACATCATAAACAAGCCACCAGTATAGAGGAAACACAGATTATATCAGCATTTGAGCCCAAACATAATCATAAGTAAGCTAGGTGTTGGCACTTTTTCTAAGTCCAGCAAAAGACATCATATATTGGAATTACTACCTAGCAAGATATAAGACCCTGTGGTGCAGTGGTCAAAAGTGTCTGCTCCGACACAATGCTGTGCAGGCAGAGCTGGAGGTTGGGGGTTCAATCCTGGATAGAGCCAGTGGGTGATTTTATTTTTTTTCGGGTACTTTGCATGAGCCTGCTTAACTATTATTGTAGTATGCTTATATTGTTGTTGAGGTAATAGAATTAATATTCAGGGTCAATATAGTCTATCTGCTTCATCTAACCTATACTATATGTGAACAACTTTGCACTATTTTGTACTACTTTGTACTACTCTAGCTATTTTAGAAGGGGGATGTGTAGAATTATACGTACTATAGTACTATTCTTCTATAAGGTACTATCATGTAAAATTACATCTTACTAGACATATTATGAACTGATCTGTATATGTGGTTTTTCCTGATATGAGTGCAAGAGCGCTGAGAGTGTGTCATGTTGTTGTATGTGCAGTTTGTTGCAGTGGATATGTTAGTTGTAAGTGGGCTTGAGGCTTTAGTTTCTCTTGGAGCCTGGCCTTTTATACTATGACTACAACTTTACTAAACTGCAGACTATGTAAGCTGTGGACTGTATTGCTTATTCTGGTATCCAGAATCGAAAGAGATGTGTCTAATGCAATACAAACTGCAGAGCACCAGTATTCACAACTGCAGGACTTCTATCTAGTGTAGTATGGCTATGTCTAAATAAAGACTAGCTTGCGACCTTCCTGTATATATCAAAGGAGAGTGATGTTGGCTACTATAGGTAGTATAGATGCAAGAAAACGTGTTTTCTGTAGAGTACAGTGGATTAGCATTTGGAGCATTTTGAACCATTGATCATTGTAGTTTGTGTATAGAGAATAGGTAACCTGAGTGAAGACTTCTGTAGTGGCTTCGATAGTAATGGTTTCATTTGTCGAGGTTCTGATAATGTAGACATTATCTGCTTTGACAGCTACTAGGAGACTTCCTTTATAGGGGAAGGCAAGGTCTTGTGAAACCTGTCTGAGCAACTTGAGGTTTTCAGGAATCGTAAAAGTTATGAGGGTTCATTCCTCGAGGTGAATGAATGTTGGCTAGTTTAGGAGAGTGGTGATAGTAGTATTGACCATCTCATCAAGAGTGCAGTTGGTGGGCATCATACGCCAACATTCTTAGTAGGTAAATGGCTCATCTAGGACTGCAAGGTATGGCTCATCATAGTAGACATTATCATGAGTAAGATGGCATTTATAAAAGATAATGGTGGCCTTGATATTTAGGTATTGAGCAATGGTATCTGTGAGGCATAGGCACATAGTGTTGAGTACTTGATCAGACAGAGTTGGTTGTAGGAGAAGGAGTTTTAGATGCAGGATTTCAGAGGTGTAGTTTACTGGGAAGTCCTCTTGATGAACTAGGATGAGAGTATCATTTGGCTTCTTTTGAATAAGCCTCTATAGTGTTTGGTCTCCTAGAAGATGATCATTGTCTCCAGTTGGAACAAATGAAAGCAGGGGCACCTCATCCTGGTTGGGCATAGTAAAAGCGGTAGGGTTGGAAGGAAGGAGTGTCATTGAGCCTAACGCTTCGTTCATTGAAATGGATTCAACTGATTCTACTTTATCTTGGCTGGCTATGATAGGGATGGTAGGGTTAGAAAAGGGAAGTAGGTTTACAGTCACCATCATCGAAATTAATTTGACTAGGTCTACTGTTGCTTCTTGCATTCTTGGCAAGGCTCACAGGATGTCTTGATTTCTAACAGGGAAAAGATCTTCGAGAGCTTCCATGATGAGTAGAGTATCAAGCTTAGCTTATATGAGATGCAGTGCTGCCTCCAAACACTCTTGTTGGGCCACTCTAGTCTTGCAAATAGCTTTGCTCTTTCTGCTGTAGGGAGTAGAGGCCCTACAAAGGTGTTGAATCATCTCATCATATTAGTCCTCAGTCTTGTGCAATATATGATAGAGTTTGATGTAGAGGTGTGCATCGAAAATATGGCTAGTACGAGTGTAGACCTCATTTCCAAGAGTGGGGTGAAGGAAAATCTATTCGATACATTTAGCAGTACCACTAAGCATGTTGAGGTCAAGAGACATGTTGATATGAAGAGTGAGTTACGAGTGTAGGTTGTGAGTGTTGTGAGAATGACTTTAGGACCGATCCATCTCCTAGTATTTATACCTGTCTGATGAGACATTGCTTGTTTTGGTGGCAATTTGAACTGCACTTTGCTACAGTATATCTGTGGTATTGTACCAGTTGGTATAGTTGGTCTTCTGTTGGCCACAGTGATGCGTATTTTGATTTTTGTTTGCTGTGATCCTAGTTGCCTTTCTTGGTCATTGCCTCAGTTCATGTTTGTGATATGGCTGTGTACTAACACTAACATCTGTTACATCTTGGCCTTATAACATAAGGGCAGATGTTTAGAACAACTACTTACCGAGTAAGTAATCGGATACTAGAGGCACACTCTAGGAGACATAGATGATAGAAGGGTATAAGTACTGTTGAAGTACTTATACCTTAGCTTGGATAGAAGTATAGAGTAAGCGGTTGAATGCTTATGAGGCTAGATACAAGTATCCATAGTATCATGAGGAGACCAGAAACTGGGAACCCCTGCTGGGGGGTCTGCCCTTTATATACCCCTCCTGAGTGATGATGAAGTCCATTGAGTAAGCAACATATAAGCAACAATGCGTAAGCATGAGTCAAGTTGAGTCATATCCAAGTGAGTCACTTCGAGTCATATCTGTTCGGGTCCGGATGAGTCATATGTGCAACATAAGGTCACAATGCATTACTGAGTAACGTACCCTTGATAACATGTGACCAGTCCTGGGCCCAGGTGGTAACCAGCATTAGGCCATGGTCGTAACATTAGCTCCCCCTCCCTGCTGATGGTCGTCCTGATCATCAAGATGTCCCCAATGAGCCATAAACTGCGTGCAATGTGTTGTAAAGGCATTGTAGTCTCCAGCTTGCCTACTGGCCAAGTCTGTTACATAGCATATGTGGAAGGCCTCGAAAGTTTACACTCGTGATAGGGAGTTGGGCCAGACTGAGGCAACGAGGTCCTTGTATTTGCAGCTTTTCTCATGGAACTTGTATATGCGACCAGTGCAGGACCGGATGATCTACCACCTGCACCAGTGGTAGGCAGCAAGCAACCCATGTTACCCATCTGGTCCTCTAGAGAAGACATCGAGGTCCTGACCTAGTAGATGGAGGGGAGACACATCCTTGCCGATGGGCATTGGCCGTGGGTAAGGGACCCCGTGGTCATTGCTTTCTGGCACTACCCAGTGCAGTCATACTATAGCTCCCATGATGACATTGTACGCATCCTGAGTGTCCCTCTGTTGCTGCCAGTAGGCGTGGACTCCAGTGCTCATATCATCAACCATGGGAAGGTATCGATTGCAGTAGCGAAGCTCCCTGGTCTCAAGCTACCAGGTCACGGGGCAATTGTGGTAACACACGAGGGTGTCTTCAAGACAGAGAATTGTGTGCTCCAGCTTGTTTGCAGAGAGGTTAGGTCTGAGGCCATACTTGATGATCAAGGCCAAGAGGTGTGGGAGCCACTCAAAGAGAAAGTTGGCACTGTGAACTACAGTCAATGCCCCATTGTCATGTGCTATAATAAAGTGCCATGGGGTTAGTACACGAGCAATCCTTAGAGCCACACCCATTTGGTAGTATGTGAGAGGTGGCGATTGGTCATTGGATGCTGGGCTAGGTACAGGGGCAATGACAAGTTCAGTAGGGTCCACGCACGTTGATTCCGAGGCAGGGGACAAGAGTGTGAGGACTGCGATATCAGCATCGAGCAGGGACATAGGAGTGTCAACTCGAGTGGAAACTGGTTCCTCCTTAGGAGGGGGTTGGCGACGGTCTACAATGGCTTGAAGCGCGTCTGCCAGGACCTGAGTAGCATGCAGCCATGGGTCCTGTCCGGTCTGGGAGGGACCTGCAACCCGGGTCTCAACATCTCCGGGGGAAGTGTCTATAGCCTCATAGGACACAGATGGCGCTCTAGGAAGAAGGCCTTTGAGGGCATCTTTGGTGCACCCCGTGGTCATGTGGGCCATCACACACCTGGTGACCTCATAGTTGAAGAGCTGGAGGACCTTGACCGCATCTTTGGCCACTTGCTTCTGCAAGGCTAGGGCATCCGTGGCGTGAACAAATGTCAAGAGGTTGTTGACTAACCTTGCTGTGAGCACGCACTCGCAATAGACATTGGCAAAGGTGCAAAAGTGCGCGATATGGTGAGTTCTTGCTGTGACCTTGTCCTTTAGCATCGGCTGGGTCAGCACCCACCCAATACGATCCTAGAGCAATCCTTTTTGGTCATGAGGGACTGGGGCCCGAGAGAGGCGTCAATAGTCAATAGGGCTCGCATATGTGGCTATGTCTGTCTGCCTAGAGTACGGGTTGGTGTTTGAGTAGCGAGGGTAGTGATGAGGGTAAGGGGCAAACCTATTATCCATGGTTTGGGGCATGGTGGATGCTGGGGGAAGCATCCTGGGAGTCCCTTTAAAAGTATAAAAATGCTTAGCGATGGGTGGTACGATTTTGGGGGAGTCATTTCTGCATATGATGTCATAGTGCATGTAGGGCAGTAATTGTCATATGACTCATCGCCTTCCTTATTCAGGTCCTAGGGGTCTTCTAGCATTGTTAATTTCGAGTCATGGTACAACACTATGTTTTTTGTTTTAGCATACACATAGGTTGTTTGGTGTTGTTATTAGAGGCACACAGATAAGTGGTGCGGGGTGTGCAGATAGTCATTGCTACATGAGGACACTAAGGCAAGTAAGGGAGGTGCCGGTTGCAGTGAACCAGTGACTAACGATGTTGGGAGTCACTGGTCAGTGGGTAGATTGCAGAGGGGGAGGAAGACATTGTCGAGCTCATAGTTAACGATCTCGACAGGAGCCTCTGGCCCCAGACCAGGGTCGACACCTGCTCCCTCCATGAACATTGTCCCCTCCAGATCCCAGGTCACTACTCTACCTATGACTGCCATTCTCTCATACTCCACATCTGCCCGCACTGCTGCATCCCTCATTTTCTCGTCACTCAGCTGGTATTTCTCGACACTGGTTTCAACTGAGGTTAATGAGCGAGGAGTGAGGAGTAAAGGGAGGTGAAAGGACATGCCTGTAACCTGGGCAGCACTGCTGTTGTCGCCAACGTCATCCTGGGGTCTCACCACTCGCCCTACCCCACTGTATGGGTTTGAGTGTCTGACTGATGGTGAAGGACAAGGACGATGCATGCAGTGATCTCCTTAACAAGGAAGTAGAGGCAGATGGCAGCGACAGTGATAATGAGGCTCTCTATTTAATAGGAGCGGGGCCCTTGGCGGGGAATGAATGCTCCTACCTAGCATGGGAGTGTCTGCTATTGGGCAAGGTTCCGAGAGAAGGCCTGGTTAAGCTTGCAAAGGGCCATCAGCTGCTGTGCCTCCACGACCTCCTCCGGATGGTAATACTTGACTGGGAGGAACCAGCCATGTCAGCACCAGATATTCCATGCTTACAGGAAATGCCACTGAAGGAGGCCCCAGATCCACCTTTTTGCATAGATGGTGCAGTGGCCTCTTACCCTATTGCAATGGATGTCGTAAAAGATGAAGTTGAGGAGCTCCCCATTGGCGGCCTTATCCTGGGTGAAGGTCCACTCGCCCTCATTGATGCACTGGTTGCACATAATCTTCGGGGCACCTGGCAGTGTGTAGGTGTAGATGGTGAAGCGGGAATAGGGAACAGTAATGAGGTTGTCGAGGGCATCCATGGAGTACTAGGAAATGTGTAACAGGAGAAGTTGGGAGGGGTTACTTCAAATGATACTTCTTCTTGTATACCTGGAGAATATCTGGAGCGTGTTTGAGGTTTGACTCTGGTTCCCACGAGTTTTCAAACAATTTCCAGCCTTTTTATGATACAAGATACTGCATTTGTTTACGTTTTCTTCTAGTCATATGATGATTGATAATTGCTTCAACTTTGTGCTCTTCTTCTCCTTCTATTATGTCCGGGGGTGGTCTCGGCAGGTCTGGCCCATGCTCCTTAGTAACTCAGTATGGGGTGAGTAATGCCACGTGAAACACTAGATGTATCTTCCATTTCTTCGGCAGGCTCAATTTGTATGTAACTGGGCCCATCACTTTGGCAATGGGGAAGGGTCCTTCCCATTTGGGTGCTAATTTCCGGTACGGGTATGGCAACTGGAGGTTCATTGATTTGAGAAGCACCTTGTCCCCCTTCTTGAATGCTGGCAGTTTCCCATTGTTGTGAAGGGCCATTGTAGCCGTGGCCTTGGCATGGGAAACAATGGTGTTCTCCTGGCTCTTCTGGAGTTCCAGAAGCTGCTCTTCTGTTGCCAGGTGTTTCACCTTGGTTCGGACAGTGCCTATTGCATCCGGTTGATACCCATACAGGAGTTTGAACAGAGATTTGCCTGTTGATAAATGGACCCACTGATTGTGCGCAAATTCCCATGCTGGAAGGAACTCTGCCCATTTAGTGGAGTTGTTTGTGTAGTAGATCTGAAGGTCTAGGTCGATTTCCTGATTGAGACGTTCCATTTGTCCATCTGTCTGCAGATGATAGGCTGTGCTCATTGACGTTCTGATGCCAAGAGCCTTGTGTAACTCCTAGAACACTTGTGCCATGAACTGCAGTCCCCGATCTGAAATGATCCTGTCTGGTAGCCTGTAGTGGCTGAACACATCATGCCATAGAAGCTTGGCTGCTTCCATTGCTGTAACTCCTTTGGTGCAGGCACTCAGGACAGTTGCTTTTGACACATCATAATTGACAACCATTTGTATTGCATTGTAACCATCCTCTGTGTCCGGGAGGTCCACAATATGGTCCACAGTAATGACCCGGAATGGCCTGGTGTTTCTGCTGTATGGGATCAGCATGAGCGGTGGCTTCGTCGGATTGGTTCAGACCTTTGTTGTTTGACAAGTGGCACATCCTTGGACATATTCCTGGATGAATTTGTCCATGTGTTCCCAGTGGTATTCTTACTTGATGAGGTCCTTGGTTTTCTAGATCCCTGGGTGAGCCATATGGACCAGTTCATAGTGTAGTCGTACCACTTCTCGACAGAGGTCTTTGTCTGGTGGTATATAGACCTTGTCATGGTATAGGAGGATTCCTTCATCCTCCATCCAATCCTTTGGTTTCCCATAGTCTGGCCAATCTAGGATTTCTCCTGCAGCTGTCTGAAGTGGTTTGAGCTTTAGTGCTCGAGCTTTGCTATTTTGTATATGTTCCTGAAGTTCTACATTGATGGCTTTGATGAATAGCTCCTTTGGTAGTACAGTAATGTCTTTGTTGTCATCCTCCCCCCCATCATGGTCTGGCCTCCTGGACAGAGCATCTGCTTGTATGAGCATTTTGCCAGGATTGTGTTTCAGCATGTAGTTGAACGAGTCAAGGAAGATCTTCCATCTTGCTTGTCGTCAGTTTATTTTGTAGGAGAATTGATAGTAAGTGAGGTTTTTGTGGTCTGTTAAGACTTTCACTTCGTGTGGAGATCCTTGCAGGAAGTGTCGCCAGGCCTCAAATGCTCTGACTATTGCTAGTAGCTCTCAATTGTAGATCTGGTAGTTTCATTCTGCTGGCATGAATGACTTGGACAGGTAAGCACATGGGTGCCAAAGGCCATTTGTATCTTGCTGTCTCAGAATGGCCCCTGTGGCTACTTTCAATGCATCTGCTTTGACCTGGAATAGTACCATTAGGTCTGGAATCTTAAGAATAGGTTCTTCTGTGAAGCATCTCTTAAGTTTCTGAAAGGCCGTTTCGCATTCTGTCAACCACTTGAATGGGATGTCCTTCTTCATAAGCTCTGTCAGAGGTTGCACAATTGTGGAGTAGTAGTGGATGAATCGTCGATAGAAGTTGCCAAAGCCTAGGAATGCCTGAAGTTGCTTGACCATTATTGGTGCTGGCCACTCGTGAATGGCTTTGAGCTTGACTGGGTCCATAAGGACTTCTCTTGGTCGAAGTATTACTCCTAGGTATTTGACTTCCTTGACGTCGAATTCGCATTTGTCCGGCTTCAAGTATAGGTCCTTTTCTTGGAGTCTTTGAAGTACTCATTGGGTGCATTGATGGTGTACTTCAAGATTGGGAGAAATGATCAGAATATCATCCATATACACCACTAGCCATCCTTCCCGTAGCATATCCTTGAAAATGTGGTTCATCATGCTTTGAAACGTTGTGGGGGCATTGCATAGTCCAAAAAATATGACCATAGGTTCATATGTTCCAAAGAGTGTGATGAATGCTGCCTTCTATTGATCCCCGTCCTTGATACAGACATTATTATATCCTGCCCATATGTCAAACTTGGTAAACACTTTGGCATCTTGGACCTTGTTAACCAGTTCGTCGATAAGGGGTAATGGGTAGACATTCTTGACCGTGGCCTCATTGAGTGCCCAGTAGTCTTGGACTGGTTGCAGGGATCCATCCTTTTTTGATACAAAGAAGAATGGAGACATAAGCGGGGAGGTTGATTTACAAATAAAACCCTTGGCCTCATTTTCATCAATGAACCTCCTGAGTTCTTGTTTCTCTGTCACTGTTAGTGGATATATTTTGTGCCAGGTTCATCGCTTGTAGATATCGAACTCCTTCTTAAGTTCGATTGCATGATCCTATGGGGTTGAGGGAGGAAAGCGTTCCACTGCCTTTTTTTCAAACACTTTTCGGAAGCCTAATGCATAGGGAGGAAGTAGTTCTTCTAGGGTTTTTTCGACTTTATCTTTACGGGCTTCGATTGCAATTTCTGTTGATTTGTTGGTTTTCTTAACATGGGCAGTGGTGTCCAGTAGCTGGCCGATAAGTTTGATGGGGTTATGTGTAAGTAGTTCCTCTTCAATAATGTCATCAATTGTTTCAATGTATGATAGGACTAGGTATTTGAGGGTTCCTGGTGCAGGGATCCCCCAAATTGTTCCCAATGGTGGGTCGTGGGTGTCCTGGTACTTTCTAACTTTTTGCTGTTCTTTGATAACTTGGTTGCTGATTGTGACCAAACTAGTTTGCCAATTGATTGTCGGGTTATAGCGTTTAATCCATGGCATACCTAGGATCATATCATCCTGTCCGAGGTCCACTACATACCACTGGGTGGGAAGGGCCTTTCCTTTGACCTTGAAGTGTCCTTCTATTCAGTAGGTTATTGTTCCCTGTTGGTTAACACTATTGTCCACATTTCAAAATGTAAGAGAATGCAGTAGTTTGACTGTAGAAAGTTTGTATCAGTTGACCAGTTTGGTGTTGATAATGACTGCATCTGCTCCACTATCCAGTAGTCCTTTGGCTTCAACGACTTTTCCTCCAACCTCAATGTATCCTGGAATGAGAAGAGCATGTTGCCTTTTTCTTGTATTTGTGATAATAGAGATACAGATGTCTATGTCCCTTGGCTCATCAGGCGTTAATGCTGACAGCCGTTCTAAAAATCTGAATCCTCATTCATTGGGACTGTGTCGACTCGGAGTTCTTCGTTACTATCTTTATCATCTGCTTGATTTTCCCTTTCCTCTTTGGTTTCTTTGGTCGAGGGTTCATCATCTGAGTCTACTACCTTTCGCACTTTGCGCAGTATCTGGTGCTTGGTCTTTCATTGTGTCATTCTCTTCTGGGGTTCTGGGCATTCTTTTGCTATGTGCCCGGGTTGATGGCAATTGAAGCATATTTCCTTTGCAATGTGTCATAAGTGCTCTTCCATAGTCATGCAGTTCACATCAGCAGAAGCACTGGCATTGGTGTCTTTGGCATTGCTCACTTGGCTTCATCGTACTTTCTTTTGTGGGGTACAATGCTGCTTCCTGAAGAACTTGGGTCCTGAGAGATTGTGTCATCCCACCAGGGTATCATTCTCTACCTTAGCTTCATAGATGTCAGCTGCTCAGTCGAGCCATTCTGTAAGGTTTCTTGGTCTTGGAATGGAGACAGCAACAATGTCTTTGATATCATCTAGAAGGGCTTGTCGATAGTATACGAGGAGGGCAGTTTTATCAGTGATTTGGCTATTGGCAGTGAGGTAGTTGAATCATGCATTGAACTCATGAATAGTCCACTTGGCTCACATGCGAAGGGTGTTGAGGGCATATACTGCCTTAACCACCTCATTGAGTGGCACGTATGCATCCCAGAAATTGAGTTCAAACTCGTCCCATGTAGGCATGAACCCATACCTGATGTTGTTGATGTGTACCTCCTTCCAGTAGTTGACGTTTTTTTCCTTTCATGTAGGAGAGGGTGGTGGCGATGCGAGCTTGGTTGGAGATATATCATTCTGGTTCTCCAGTGAAGAGGAGGTGGAGTTGGTTAATGAAGGCCTTGGACTTGTCCCTATCTCCATCAAAGACATCAGGGGGTTTGACCTTTCCCTTGCCTTTTGGTAGTCCTGGAGGGGGGATTGCGCTGAATGGCGTTCTGTTCCCTCTTCTTGGGGGTCCACCTTCTGGTGGTTCCCCCCCTGGTGGCCCTCCGCCTGGGGGGCCAGGGTGATTACTGTGTTCTCCAGGTATTCCTCCACCCAGAGGACCACCTCCTCCTCTATTCCCATCATCGTCTCTACTGCCGTCATCAGGGTCTTCAGGGTTTTCTCCTCCAGGACCTCTGGTGGATCTATCAGAATGTTCAGGATTAGGATGTCCTTCGGCTCTAGGCACTTCTCTAGTTTCTCTCCCTTCTTAAAAGCATAGACCCAAGTTTGCAGGCTGACTAACACTGCCTCTGGGCCATGGGGTTGTGGAGCTGGGCACATGATGATTTCCCATTAGACCAAGACTGTAGAGGATCACCAATGCCAAACTAGAGGTCGCAGTAGGCAGAAAGCCTCTTGGTCAATAGCCTGGGCTAGTAGATTTGCTGTGGGTGGATTGGAACATAGCAGTTCTGTATCCTGCTGTTGCACTAGCCTCTGTGCTGATGTGGTCATCGAGCAGAGCAGGTGGGACCACATTGGTACATGCATGAGATTCGATGGGACAGAGGTTTGCTACCAGTTGTCGAGTGAATTTGTCAAAAGCAGCTTCCCCTTTCCATTGATTCCAATCGTACCCCCCAACTGACAGTACAAGATCTGTAATAGCTTCTCTCCTCAGATCGTAGGTCCTAAAGAGTTCGATTCCTCCATAGGTGAATTGGTATGCAGAGGGTCCATTGGGCAGCCGGATTCCTTCCCTTTCGAGTTGGTCCCTGATGGGGTCAGTGCAGGAGAAAGCACTTTCCTCAGTTGATACCATGGTAGTGACCAGGTTTTCCAATTGTCCAGTAGCCATTGCATCAGGCTTTGACTTTCGCTTTTTCTTGTCAGTAGGTATGCTTGATATAGGTTCGGGTCCAGACCCTGGTAGTACCCTATCGTCTCCTGATTGATTACTTGAATCACTTTCTCGAGCTTTCTCTTCCTCTTGTTGGTGAGTTTCTCCGGTAGGGCTTGGTGTTTGGGTCCTCAGTTGGTTTCTAA
Organism: Ganoderma multipileum BCRC 37180; assembly: GCA_000338015.2. Lineage (NCBI taxonomy): Eukaryota > Fungi > Basidiomycota > Agaricomycetes > Polyporales > Polyporaceae > Ganoderma > Ganoderma multipileum. Next base: position 22,808 of record BACB01001399.1, read on the forward strand.
GGGACTCAAAGGTGGCAGCGAGTCCACTGGGGTCCATGCCTGGGTAGGGAACTGAGGGTTTGATGTCCTCAACTTGGGGAAGCGGTGGTTGAGTGAGTCATAGCAATGTAAGATGGCTCATTTGTAATGCTGGACTGCCGATCGGAGTGTAGTTTGGTACTTTGACTCGGATGTTTGCTGATTTGAGTTTATGTGCTTTTCGAATGTAGGCTTCATTGATGGTGGTAGGCTCACTTCATGGTCCCAAGAGTTGTATAGGCTGAGGAATTCTTTGATATCATTCAGGACAGAGCGCCGATTCGTAGTTAATCCAGATTTTCCTTCCAGTGGCCTGTAGGTAGTGGTACTAGTCTCTGTGTAGGGGGCTGTTATAAGCGTGTTGGTATTCTATGCACTTCTGCTCACTCATAAAGTGTAAACATGTATGGTTTGGCTATGCTGGTCGAACAGCTGAAATTCCTTTTTCAGCTAGATACAGTGCTTGAGCTCCTTGAGGTCCTTTCCTAGTTCTGGGTCTGTGAGATGATTGGAATTGTATAGGCAATTCTTCAGGTAAATGATTCGGTTGTGCAAGAAGTGTCTGTAGTTCAGTGATCGTTTGGTGTGTGGAGTCCTTGGCTGTAAGTTCCAGAAGGCCAAGGTCTCGAGGATGTCCATAAGGTGGATGATCAACTAGGGAAAATCACGGGTATTCAGCGCTTAGCACACTATCCCAACTTGTAGCCCTTTTCGACAGGTTTCAGATGATACCAGAATTATGTAAAACGGTTTAGAACTGAGTAAGATATGTCAAAAACAAGATTTGGGCCTTCCCCAGGTCACACCAGCACTTGATGACTTTCAAATTGGGCATTTTGTGACTCACAGCCACGGGTATGACCCGTGACTGTGACCCGCAGACACCCGTGACCTTCTACCCCTTTGGGAAGTCACAGAGTCACACCTGGTGCCCCGGGAAGGGCTTAAACTTGTTGCTAAGTTATCTATCTCAATTCTGAACCAATTTTCATGATCTTGATGCCATTTTGAAGCTGTCAAGAAGGGCTACAATCCGAGATACACAAAACCCGCAGGTAGACCCATGTTATTCTCTACAATCAACTGGTCAAGGGTATTCTTGTTGTAACTTGTTAGGATGTGCCTATTGTCCCTCAGGTCTTTGAGGTTCTCATGAACCACGGTAAGGAGATTGGTGAGGTCGATAGGTACTGTATACCTCAAGAAGTAGAGTCGCTTGATTAAATCTCATTCTTCGGCTGAGTTAGATCGTTCGCTTGTCCTTAGGAAAGGAGTTCTCTCCCTGGAGACATCGAGGATAATTCCCGAGTTGCAAAGGTTCTGTCGATCTAGTTCACTGAAGGAGAAGTCCTGCCAGTTGGGTCCATCTGGGAAGTACCTTGGGATGATTGCAGAACTTTCTGACCAATGATGTGGGGTTGGCGCTATAGGCCTTGGTATTTGCGCCTGTCTGATGTGCGGCTCATATGAGGTTTCCGATGATTTGCTCCTTGACCGACTACTTGGTTTCTTGAATGGGAACTTGTCTCCGATAGATTCGTAGACCTTCAGGAACTTGTCTCTTGCTTGTTCCTTGCTCTTGCTTGAGCTTGCCTTCCAAAGTTCCGACTTTGATGGCCTAGGCGGTAGAGGAATTACTGGTGGTATGTCGTCCCTGATACCTACAGGCACCGCAGTTTTCCGGGTGGGGATAACTCTGTCTTGTAATGCTACAACCGTGTGGCAATATTCTTCATCCCTATCGGGGACTAGGGGTGTGACTTCCCTAGCATAAGGGACAATCCTATGAATGTTCAATGGCTGGACAGGTGGCAGTCCTTGCTACACTAGTACTGGTCCTGTTGCTACTGGAATGGGTGGTAATGGGCCACTGAGAGGGTGGTAATACCAGGCATTGGGGTTTCGTCTGTGCACCATGATTGTTATCCCTTATCAAGGTTTCAGGCTCCAAGCCCCTTGACCTTCTTAAATGCTCCTTTGTTCAAGGTATCCTATCACTACGTCGACTGTGATGTAGGCTTCATGAGCTTGCAGCTGGCAACGGTCACAGTACGCTTTCAGACGTCACTAATGCGCAATGTCAAGCTCGGTGGGATACTCTACACCTAGAAAGGTAGAGTGGATCAGTTTCTGGTCTAATGTTACATCTTGGCCTTATAACATAAGGGCAGACGTTTAGACCAACTACTTACCAAGTAAGTATTTGGATACTAGAGACACGCTCTAGGAGATGTAGATGATAGAAGGGTATAAGTACTATTGAAGTACTTATACCTTAGCTTGGATGGAAGTATAGAGTAAGCAGTTGAACGCTTATGAGGCTAAATACAAGTATCCATAGTATCATGAGGAGACCAGAAACTGGGGGCCCCTGCTGGGGGGTCTGCCCTTTATATACCCCTCCTGAGTGATGATGAAGTCCATTGAGTAAGCAACATATAAGCAACAATGCATAAGCATGAGTCAAGTTGAGTCATATCCGAGTGAGTCACTTCGAGTCATATCTGTTCGGGTCCGGATGAGTCATATGCGCAATGTAAGGTCACAATGTGTTACCAAGTAATGTACCCTTGATAACACGTGACCAGTCCTGGGCCCAGGTAGTAACCAGTATTAGGCCATGGTCGTAACAACATCTAAACTAGGTACGACTAATTGTTCATGTATTTATATTTTTATTGTTCTTTATTATCACAATTTTCTTGTTTGTTATGTTTTTTTCTATGTTTTTACATATTGGTTATACAAACAGACAGATTTTTATTCATAAATATAGAAAGGGAAATAGGAATACCTGTTGAGGTGAACCATTACCTGATAATGTCAGAAGTTATCAGGGTCAGGATAGGTCGTTAGACCTCTGGCCTGTACAGTTCTTTATGGAGCCTTTCTAATATACTAGTTACAATATTCATATCTATGTCATCGAAAACTATTTCAACATAGGGAGTAACATCTAATAGGACCAGTGTAGGGACCTGGGGTGTCTTAGGTCTGCTGTCTTCTGTTAAGCATTAGTAATGGATAAATAGACAAATAAGTTAAAGTTGTTACCATTGATGACCACGTCATCAGTAGCAGCAAGGAGGGCAGCTACTACTCAACCCAACCTTTTGTGGCCTCCTTCTCAGCCTTCTTGCATTCTTGGTCCTCATGAAGTTGGTGCACATACTAAGATATTTCCTTAAAAAGGAAAACGGTAGCAGTAGCAGCAGTATACTGGGTACTAAGGATGGCAGCAAAAACGAGGACAAGAATGTGGAGCATGTTATTAGTGTTGGTGCAGTTGGTAGTAGTGTTGGTGATGCCATGAGTTGCAGTGGCCCCTGGGGTTTTATACAAAAACCCTGGGGCTGCAAGGGCTTAGTGGCATGGGTGAGGACACAGTGGATGACGAGTCCCATAGTGGCAGGGCTCTGTACTACTCTGCTGTATTGTTATAGCCTTTATCTAGTGTTTTTGCTTGTATGCTTCGAGAATATCAGATGCATTCTTGAGGTGTGACTCCGGTTCCCAGGAGTTCTCAAAGGATTCCCATCCTTTCTAGGACACTAGGTATTGCAGTGTCTTCCGTTTATATCTCATGGTGCAGTGATTAAGGATAGCTTCAACCTCGTGTTCTTCTTCTCCTTCTATTAGGTCTGGCTGTGGCCTAGAAAGGTCAGGGCCATGCTCCTTAGTTGTTCAATAGGGTGTTAGAAGGACTGCATGAAACACTAGATATATCTTCCATTTCTTTGGAAGGTTGAGTTTGTATATAACTGGACCTATTACCACTGTAATGGTAAAGGGGCCTTCTTATTTAGGGGCTAACTTCCTATATGGATAGGGCAATTTAAGGTTCATCGATTCTAGAAGGACCTTATCTCCCTTCTGGAAGTTCATAGGTTTTTCTGCAGTGTGCCTTGCTATAGCCATTGTAGCCTGTGTGTGCAAGGCTATAGTGTTCTCTTGATCTTGTTGCAGTGTTTGAAGGCATTCCTCTGTACTCAGGTGTTTTATCTTGGTTTGCACAGTGCCCATGGCTTCTGGCTAGTATCTATATAGAAGTTCGAATGGGAACTTGCCTGTTGAAAAATGGGTTCATTGATTGTGTGCAAATGCCTAGGCTGGCAGGCACTTGGCCCACTTTTTCAGGTTATTGGTACAATAGATCTGAAGGTCTAGATCTATTTCTTGATTGACCCTTTCTATCTGTCCATCTGTTTGAGGATGATAGGCTATGCTGAGTGATGTTCTGATTCTGAGTGCTTCATAAAGTTCTCTAAAGGCCTGTACTGCAAATTGGGATCCTTTGTTGGGAATGATCCTTTGTAGGAGTCCATAGTGGCTAAAGGTATCTTTCTATAGAAGCTTTGCTGCTCCTATCACTGTAATCTGTTTCGTGCATAGGCTAAGGACTACAGTCTTAGTAACATTATAGTCAACTACAACTTGAATAGCATCATATCCTTCTTCTGTGGGAGGTAGATCTGTGATATAGTCCATTGTAATTACTTGGAATAGACAGGTGTTACCACTGTGTAGGATTAGCATTAGTGGAGACTTGGTCAGGTTTGTCCGAACTTTGGTGGTTTGACAAGTTGCGCAGCCTCGACAATAATTGGCAATGAATTGGCTAATGCCATCCCAATAGTATTTCCTTTAAACAAGGTCTTTGGTTTTCTGAATTCCTAGATGTTCCATATGCAGAGGTTCATAGTACATGTAGACCACTTCTCAGTAGAGATCATCGTCAAGAGGTATGTAGACCTTGTTCTTATATAAGAGAATTCTATCATCTTTGGACCAGTCTTCAGCTTTTTGAAATGTTGGTCATTTTAGCTTTTTTCTATTCCTGGCATGGAAAGTGACTACTTGGGGATTGCAGACTTTGCTATCTTATATCCATTCTTTGAGTTCGACATTGATGGCCTGTATAAAGACTTTCTCTTTGAGGAGAGTAACTTCTTTGTTATCCTCTTCTCCCCTATCATAGTCTAGCCTCCTGGACAGAGCATCCACTTGGACCAGTGTTTTTCTGAAGTTATATTTGAGAACAAAATTAAAGGTGTATATGAACACATGCTATCGTGCTTGTCATTGGTTGAGGTTTTGTGAGGCTTTGAAGTACATGAGATTCTTATGGTCTGTGAGAATCTCAACAGGGTATAGTAACCCCTGTAGGAAGTGTTACCAGGCCTCAAAGGCTCAAATGATGGAAAGCATTTTTTATTTATAGATTTGGTAATTTTGTTCTACCTCTGTGAATAACTTGGAAAGGTAGGCACAGGGGTGCCAAAGGTCATCAGGGCCTTTTTGTCAGAGGATGGCTCCTGTTGCTACTCCAGATGCATTATATTTGACTTGTAATGGTTTATGTAGATTGAAAATGTGTAATACTAGTTTTTTGGTAAACAGTCTTTTAAGTTCTTAGAAGGCTGTTTCACATTCAGGTTTCCACTTGAAGGGGGTATCCTTCTTAGTAAGGGTAGTTAGTGGTTTGACCACTATAGAATAGTTTTGAATGAACCATTAATAGAAGTTTCTAAATCCTAGAAACATTTGTACTTGTTTAACCATTTTGGGTGTGGACCATTCATGAATGGCTTTGAGTTTAACTGGGTCCATTGTAATTTCTCCTATGCAGATAATGGCACCAAGGAATTCAACTTCTGGTACTTTGAATTTACACTTTTCTGGTTTTAGATAAAGGTCATGTTCCTGAAGACATTGAAGAACTCAGCATGTGCATTAATGGTGCTCTTCAATATTGTTAAAAAAGATGAGCATATTATCCATGTAGATGTTGAGCTATCCTTTGTGTATAAGGTCTTTGAATACTTGATCTATCATGTCTTAAAATATGGCTGGTGCATTGCATAGGCCAAAGAACATGACCATTGGTTCAAATAAACCTAATAGAGTAATAAAGGCTGCTTTATGTTGGTCTCTTTCCTTGATTTGAATATTGTTGTATCCTGCTTAAACATCAAATTTAGTAAAGACTGTAGCTCCTTCAAGTTGGTTGAAGAGGTTGTCAATCAATGGTAATGGGTATGCATTTTTGACTGTGACCTCATTGAGTGCTCGATAGTCTTAGACTGGTCATAGGCTTCCATCCTTTTTTGATACAAAAAAGAATGGTAAAGTGAATTGCAAATCTGATCGATGAATGAACCCTTTGGCAAGGTTTTTATCAATAAATTTTTGCAGTTTGGCTTTTTCCATTAAAGAGAGTAGGTATATTTTGCCCCATCGCTTGTCCTTAAGGGCATTTTCTTGTTCAAATTCCTTTTTAAAGGTAATCACATAATCCTATAGTCTCGAAGGCAGAAATCATTTTGTAGCTCTTTTTTTGAATTCCTTGGAATATTTCGTAGCATAGTCTGGTACTAGCTCACTGAGTGGTATATCTTGTTTGCCTTGGTTGGCTGCAATAGCAATTTCTGTAGATTTGTTGATATTTTTAATAGTAGCTTGTCCATTCTATAGATTTCGAATAGCTTTTGATAGGTTGCAAGTCAAGTCATCTTCTTCAACTATGTTTTGTGCTTCAATATATGACATCACTAAATGTGGAAATGTAGAAGGTTCAGGTAAACCCTATAGTGTTCCAAATAGTAGATCATGTATTTGTTGGTATTTGTGAATGTCTTGTTGTTTTTTGATAACTTTGTCGCTAAACTTGACTTGTCCATTTTGCCAGTTGATTATAGAATTGTAGCATTTAATCTATGGTATTTCTAGGATAATATTATCTTGTTCTAGATCTGCCACATACCATCTTGTAGGTAATCAGCATCTCTTAATTTTGAGATGACCTTCGACTCAGTCTGTAATGGTCCCCTTTTTGTTGATACTATCATCTGCATTTCGAAATATTAGCAGTTTGGGTAATCTAACTGTAGGTATTTTGTATTTGTTGACTACTTTGGTATTTATGGTAGCTACATCAGCCCCTGTATCAATCAGACTTTTAACTCCAATGGCTTTACTTCTGACTTCAATGTAACCAGGTATAAGAAGCATGTACCTGCATCACTCTGTATTGGTTACTAGATTTATATAGAAGTCTGAAGTACTAGGCAAATTAGGTGTTAGGTCTGTTTGCCTTTCTAAAAATCTATATCATAGGAGTCTGTATCTACTTGGGCTATGTCTATCTGAAACTTGTCATCACTATCTTTTTTGTCAGCTTAATTTCCTTTATTGCTAGATTTTTTGACTGTATCCTTCTCTATGACTTGTCTGGCTTTTCGATTTATCCTGCGACCTAGTTTTGGTTTTCTCTGCCTGGTTAGACACATTTTGGCAATGTGTCCTGGCTTATGGCAGAAGAAGCAAAGATTTTGTTGCATATGCCTCGAGTGCTCTTCAACTGTTATCTTGTTTATGTTGGCCATAGAGTTGTTATTGTCACTGGATTTAACTGTAGGCTTTTCGGAAATGTCTCAGATATTTCGTCGAATTTTTATTTAAAAGGTCTTATAGGCTCATTTCTGTCATTGAGCTTTGTCCATTTTCTGATTAAAGAGTGAGATTGCATAGATGTCTATAGTTTGCTTAATCTACTCTGCTGTAGTTATGGGTAGTGGATATGACTTGGAGATATTGTTTCTAATCTATCTGGGTAGAGCTTGTTAGTAATATGAGAGTCATGCTTGCTCATCAGTAATTTGGCTTTATCAAAGGAGTTTAAAGAAGTATCCATGGAATTTATGGACATCTTTGAAGTCTTCGAGATGGATCGTCTGTAATTCCAATATAGCGTTGGAAAGTTGGTTGATAGGAGCAAAGACCTGTTGAAACTCTGTCTGGAACTCATCCCATGTTTGAGGTCAGAATCGTATCTGGTTAATTTTTTGTTGCCACCAGAAAGTGACATCTGGTCCTTCAATATAAGACAGGGCTGTGGCCACTCTTGCATTATTGGTTTGATACTTGGTAGGATCCTCTTTGAATAACAAGAAGAATTGGTCCAGAAAAATCTGGAATTTTTCCCTGTCTCTACTAAAGATATCAGGGGCCTTGATCTTGACTTGACTACCTAATGGTCCTTAAAGGGGGATTGCAGGTTGTTGCGATCCTTAAAATATTCCTGGGCCTCTACCTCTACCTCTAGAGGGTCCTCTGGGTAGTCCTCTAGGTGGTCCTCCATCTTTTTCTCCTGGTGGGCCACCATTTCTACCTGGTGGACCACCACTGCCTTGTTCTAGTGAGCTCTTGTCATCTTCTAGATGTTTAGGATTTTCACCAGGGTTTTTACCATTATCTCTAGTATTTCCTGAGCTAGCTTGTTCTCGTACTGGTCTATGAGTTCATGAAGGAGCAAGTGCTATTGATGCACTAGTGGATGAGAATCCAGTGGGTTTCAATGTAAGGGTTTGGTAGGCTATGATTGCACTATCTCCTGGAGTAAATTCCCTAACCTTTGTGAGTTGTAGAAATTCTTTTTTTCTTATCCATGGATAGACATGAAGTCCTCCAAGGATTTTATTGGTAATCTTTTCTTGTTCTTGCTTGCTGGTATTTGGAAACCATGCATTAAGCTCTCGCTGCTAGACATCAGGCTGTTCTGGGTTGAAAAACCCATAATAGTCTGTTCCTTTGTGAGAGAATCAATATTCCACTTTCATTAGCGCAGCAGACATGGCTCTTTTCATGACTAGTTTGTTTTCCTCATTACTATGATGTTTGGGTTTATCATCTTTATTGTTAGTCTGTTTTTGAAGTTCAGGCTTCTGAACAGTTGGTACTGGTTCTAGTTCTAGTATGTTAAGCTTGAGTGGGTTTGTAGCTTAACTTGTCAAGGGAACTCTAGTGGTCAGTATGGTTGGACTACCAATTGGTGTTCAGTTCAGTGGTAATGGCTTGCTAAATTTTGCTGTGCTAAAAGTTTCTTCGATGATCTTCTCCTGTAGTACTTTAGAAGTTGTATAGAGATGTCGGATTGCGACAGGTTTAATGATCTTCTAATATCTTTGTGGGCAAAGTTGCAACTTGCACTTATGCCACTTGGTTCTATTTTTGGGTATGTGGTGATAGTCTCTGGCTTCTCCTTTGTGATATGCATGTTGTAAGTTTGTACAAGCCAACCTTATCTAATATCCAAAGTGAAGTCTTGAGAGGTGTGTTTAGTATTATCAATCTGTATCAAGTATACATCTCAGACTCTGGATTTCTTCTTCAAGGTTTGGGTCTAGAATACTATGTATACTTCGGATATAGATTTAAAGTTGCGCTGTTCTATTGACTATAAACTGTTCGATGTTTTTGGCTTTTGGTAGGTATTTTTCAGAAGTTTGAAGTTTTCACCTGACAATATTTTCTTTAACAGTTCTAAGAGCTTGAATCATTGCATTGAGCTCTTGTGTATGTCTTTTCTAAATATGTTGGATGTTCCTTCGAATGTTCAACAGATTTTGGATGATAATATGTAAGAGATTGATAATGTGTACTGGAGCTTGAGCTTTATAGTGGTAAAGCCCTCTGAGTGACTTAGATTAGTCTTGTCCTATAATCGACTCTGCTACTACTGTTGGTGCACCACTTGAATTGACTGGTTCAAATAGAATGATTATACTTGACTTTTGAAAGATATTATTCTCTGCTTGTGAAAGTCTAATTTCTTTCCATAGTGCACCTTGTGGTATGACCCTTGGTGTATCTGCTGGTGCCCTGCTGATTGGTGTAGCCCTTGGAAAGGGTTTGTCTGCAGGATTTGGAAAATAAAGTGGCCTAATAGGTATTAGCTTGGCCGGGTCAGAACCACAGCCAAGACCAACACGAGTGACTTGAGATTTGGCGGAGGGGTCAACTGGGTCAGAACCGCAGTCAGAAATGTATCCGAATTAGGGCTGAACACGGCTCCGGATCACTTTGTGGGTAGAGCCGCAAAAACCCGGAGCCGGAGCCACCATAACCCGGAGCCGCGGATCCGGCTCTTCCGGATCTGGCTTAGGTGCGGATCCGGGTTAGGGTTTGGCCAGAGCATGGATCCGCTGTGGGTGATCCATACCTCTGCTTACTCCCTTACTACCACTCCTGAAACATATCTCTGCGGTACTAACTGGTGGCCTATATTGCGCTAGTTCTCACTCAATAGGTCAGAAGACCTCTGCACAAGGCAGAGGCTTCAAATTTCGCTTGGTGGTCCAGGAGAGGGTCGAAGATCTACCCATATCTCATTCGTTTTTGAGGCGATAGGGATGGTTCATACGGCGTTGGAAAGGGGAGAGTGGAGGCTTTCTTACAAGCCCATATGCGTACGTTTTCGTTTATTGCTTCGTCTTCTATGCTTCATACAACCCAGGCCATCCATTTCACTATTGTTTCCATTGTACTACTGTGAGTTCTCGTTCGTTCTCTCCCAAAGTTTCAACGTAGACTCTCCCAATTTGTATCTATCGAACGAGCCCAGAATCACTAAATTTGGACCGCTGAAAGGCTTGTTTTGGCATCTCTTTCTTCGCTCTCCTCCCTGCACCATTGTTTCCTCGATATCTCGATGAGTTCCTGATGGAATGTTACGCTCGATACATCATTGGAAAGCTACAAGCTGTGGCTTTCCAATGAGGTATTAAACGTCCAAATCCGTCCACGGGATCTCGAGTTAGTACCATGTTCTCCTCCTCACCCCTCGAATACTATTTCTCTTATATCTCTATCAATTATGCATGTTTTCCCTCGCTTCTTTTTGCCGTTTAGTCGTAGTATATAGAGGATTCAATATTGATTGTTATTATCCTCTCTTTCAAACATCTAAAAAATTAATGTATATGCGGATCAACCTGTGGATTCCGGCTCCGGCTCCTTTGGCGGATCTGATCCATGCGGATCTGGATCATGGGTCCCGGTGGGCCTTGATCTATGGGTTCGGATCCGGATCGATCCATGGATGATCTGTGTTCAGCCCTAATCTGCATGAGAAACCATAACCTGTATAAAGGTGGTAGTTAGCGAATATGCAAGAAAAAATGATGCCAAGGGAGGATGGCCCCTGTTGGTGATGGGAGGGAAAAGCAAGGCAACCGAAATTTTGCAAGTCCAAAGCGCCCAAAATGTCCCATGCACAGCCACCTAGTGGCTGAGATTAGACGCTTGAGATAACATATGCAAACAATGGACTTAAGACCGGAGCGGAGTCTTCAACTTCTTTCGCCAACTCCTGCAGTTCATCCCATGCACTTCCCCCACCATTCTGTGCTCACTGTGGTTCTGACCTGGTGAAGCACCCTAAGAACTGTTGACCAACCCCACCACGCTCCTTGTCCACCCACCATCAAGCACTCATCCCAACTCTGTGGACCAAACACAGGCCTGCTGTGCCTCTCTGTATGTATGATCTGACCAACTAATACCATTACATTGCTTATCTACGCTTTGCAATCCGATAGGCACATCCGCTCCTTTTCAATCGTGGCAATACCACTAAGTACATATTGCCTTACATGTATCGATAAAGGAATACTGACAGAGCCTCAATGAATTCAAATATAGCTCGCATCCACCACCCAGAACAGATATTGCCACCCAAAACGTAAGCATTCCAGTTCTGCAGTACAGTACAATGTCCTGCATCCTGTAGTACCTCATTTATGGCAGAAGTTCTATAAGTGCACATATTACTACACAGATAAGGAAGCTCAGTAGGTGCAAAGCGTTGTAACCATAACCATCAGATGGTAATGAACAGTAATGAACTTAAAAGGCACTCGTGGCGCCCACCCATCGAATAAGAGTAGAACTAGGCAACCAAGCATTAAAATATAGCAGAGAGAACATGCATGACTGAAAATTTCCCATATTGACATTCTCTTCATTTGTCCATAAACGTGTAGCTTCAGAATGTCTGATACATCTAAATCCAAGCTGGTCACTGGTGCACCAGAATGCGAGGTTTTACTTATCATGGAAGCAGCTACCATCCGGGATTTGATCATTCCCCTGGCAATCGACCTGGATCAACTGCCAAAGGACTACCAACAAAAGTTGGTAGCCATTCGCCAGAAGGCTTGCTACAAGTGCCAGGCCCTCAATCCCCATCTAGATGGCGGATGCGTGCAGTCATCGCAGTGGACTTGGGCATGCGACTACTGCTACAATAACAGGCTATTGTGCGAGTGGCAAACCCGTAAAAAATTGTATTATAGAATTTATGAGGGCATAACTAACAGCAACACAGTTTCCTATACACAAGGTTTTGGTGAGAAACCTGAGCCCATCAATAATATTAAACGCGGTCCGACCCGAAAGCTGGCAGCAAAGACCATCCCGAAAAAGCGTCCAGTAGATGATATTGTCGAGCTCCATCTAGACACCCCAACCAGATTGAAGGGACACAAGCTCTCTTTTATGGCAGTCCCTGACTCCTCGAGTGTATAGATCAGCAAGGTAAATAGGAACACATTCAGATATTACATAGACTAAGCAAACTCACCGCTTTGAAATCCAGGATGTCATGGATGCCATGAATGAACTCTCCCAGCAAAACATGATTATCAAGAAGACCACAATGTTGATAGGTAAAGTTAGCGAGGACGTCAAGATCCTACTCAGTGACATCTGCGAACTGGATGACGATGTCCAGACGATCAAGCAGAATGTCAGAATAGTCATCAAGGACTTGACTAACATGTCAGATGAGATGAAGAGCACTAAACGCAAGGTCGTGAAGTTAAAAAAGGTGCTCGAGCATGTCGAGGGGCAACTCAAGCAAGAACGAGAACTGAAACAGGTACACGAGCAGAAGGAGCGTTACCGATCCAAGCTCATCGTCACCCAGCTCAATAGCATCATGGCCCACTTTAGCATCCCCAATGCCTGAGCAATGGGAAATGAAGGGGTAAGTCAGACCCAACCACATTAAACTAATGGACTGACCAGGCAAGGTAGTATCATCACCACCTGCTTTGGCCAGTCTCATCTAACACATGCATGCCACGTTCATGTGCTTCCTACGTCGTTCACTAGTTATGACATTAATTATAACCTGTATAATATCATACAGTAATACATGCACCCCACATTGCAGCTATAGCCAAAATTGCTTGGCAGCGTGAACCCATGGTGGTAATGCAATCTACAGGAGTCCACCATGATGAAGCCACACGACTGTGTAAGAAGCAATACAAACAATGCCAATATCAGTATACCACCCTTATTAATGTACCGACCCCTATGGATAGATCCAGATTCACAACCCATCCCCAGTCCTCCATCTCCTCATCGGTCTCAATAGCAGTTAACATGCATGTACACCCACCAGTAGTGTTGTGAGCATCGACATGTTTAATTCCAAACCAGCCTAGCTCCACCTCAATCTTATTGCCTGAACAGTTTGAATAAGTCAGTGTGATAATGATAGTATAAAGATATACTAGCCTAGCTCGCCGGCCGGTGGAGTGGATACGGTGTTCATGTACATAAAGGGAAACTTCGTGTTGTGCTCCATGCCAACAGTTGGAACATTCACCAAATCAGCCTGTTCATCCATGTGTTCCTTCAATTCAGTGGGAGCAGCATCGAGCATGCGCATGGCCACCTTGGCAGCTGCCTGACATCTTCGCTTAAAGAGTGACTATTGAAATGCAAACGTGTACTCACTTCGACCATATCCAAACGTGTCACATTGTGGTCCATCTCTTCATTCTGAAAGTTCATCTCTATGCATGAACCGGTGAGATTGGAAACATCCTTGCTATTGAAACTACAAGGCTTGTTGGGCAAAGGACCCTCTACCAGACCTAAAACCATCTCTTGGACATCATGAAATTGCTCAGCTACCCAGTCTGGGATGCCCTTGCTGCAAAATTCTCCATGAATATAGGAAATAATGTTAATAATGCTGGTGACTCACCTCCCTATGGCCCACATTTGCAACACATCGTCCATCGGATCACACGAGCCATTGATATTGCATGCGAAGACATACCAATACAGTTCAAGAACGAGAAAGCCTGCAATCCCATATATCAGCTATGGCACTGGCCCCCAGAGGTCCCAGAAACATACTAGCATCCTTCATCACCTGATGTGGACCATCTGAAATGTCCACCACCTCGAGATATTTGTGCAAGGCATTCAGCACGTTCTTATTGGTGTTCATCCAGAAAACGAGACATCCGTCAACTCTGGCATGAGGCAGGATGGTGGGATGACACTCGATGTGCCAGAACATAGGCATGTGAGGGTTCCAGATAGGGGCCTCCACGCGGGTACTACCTGGGATAGGCTCATCGGGATATGCATCACAAGCTTGTCCTGCAAATGGTTAGGTCTGTTTTCGCAGTTATCTCACATTATGAATCTTAACCTACTGCATGACATTGTACACTTTATGTGATATTCAATAGAATAGCAAGTGAAAGAGCTTGATGGGGTTTTATGGAGAGACGTGGGTGTATAAGAAGAAACGAGGCCTCAGATGTGATAGCATTGGATAGGAGGACCTTGGGTTCTTATGTCATGCGATGACCATTTCTGAAGGGGGATGTTAGGGCATGCCCAAGGCCAAGGTTCCATATAGGGAGACCTTGGCGAATTCCGGTGTCATATGTCATGGCCGAGAAGATGATGCCCATTTCTGACAAGAGATGGTGTGCATGCCCAAAGTCAAATCTGGGCTCCACGTGTTCATATGACCAGTAAGGACATTCCTTAATGTACATCTGGTAAGCAATGATGCATTTACAACACGAAACAGCTACAATTCGACATCGATAAGCCTGTACAAAGCTCAATAGCGGTGCTATATTTGCCCAGATGGAAAGGATACAAAGGGCCTGTGTAAGATTAGGGTAAAAGACCTCCTACATAATACTACACTGCAGAATAAAGGAAACTTCTGCTGGTATCTGACCACTACTGGATGATAAGTATTGACGTACCTTTGCAATGGAGCATATTGGGGCATATGCGGGTGTAATGTGCACATGCGGACGGTTTTGGTAGTAATGGTCCATGTGTGGGTGTGGAGATATGCCCACAGGGACGAGCTTGGTAGTGACAGGTGGGTGTACAGATATGCGGGTGTGCAGGCATGCAGGCGTGTAGATGTACATGTGTAGTGGAAGTATGAGCAACTAGCATAGATAATTATGCTTCAGCATGCCATCAGGATGAGTCGGGGTGCTGCGTAGTTATGTATGGATGGCAGATAATAGTGTGTCATCAGTACGAAGTGTGCATGATACAGGGACAGCAATATGTATGGGCAAATTGAGCCAGTCTTCTGTGTCTGAGGTTCAGTTGAGGATGCGATACCCTGACTGGGTCAGAACTGTAGCCAAGAGCCAGCCAACCATATTGTAGACTTGCAAGGAGCATGCTGGGTCAGAACCACAGCATGCAGTAACTTGGTAAGGCCAATACTGTCCTGTGCAAAGCAAACCATCAGCTGAAATGTTATGGTAGCTGGACTGCATAATGACGAGGCAAGGAGAAGGAGATGGAAGGCAAGGTGACTGACATTTCACCAAAGTGATAAGTGCCTAAATGGTCTTGTGTACAGCCTGCAGGTGGCTGCAATTAGATGCTCGTATAAATATAGACAAAATTGTGGACTTTGTGTACTAAGCGGAGCCATCCTCTTCTTTCTCCAGTCCCTGCAGTTCCTCCATTTACTTCTCCACCATATATTGCTCACTGTGGTTCTGACCTGGTAAAGCACTCAACCAGTGGTCAACCAGTTGTATCGTCCTCTCCCACTGGACCCTTGTCCTTTCACTACCTTTTCATCATCTATTTTGGCCAATGGATCCAATGAACCTAAATCTGACCACACCACTCTGGAGCACTGTGTGCCTGAGAAGTGGTGACCGGGCCAAGATTGATGGGTGAAAAGCTGACTTTACCAGGCAACTTGGGGGTTAATAGGTAGGTGGTGATCAGGATAGTGATCACGCTGGACACTGCATTCACCAGAAAAGTTGGTACATTGCTGGCACCTGGATACACCCCAGTACGAGTACTTGATGAGTCTAGCAACTTGCTGTGCATGAAGGTCATGATTGCCTGTCCTAAACATGGGTGCTCATGTCAGCACCGTCACAACCATCTCGTTTTCTGTTGCGATGATCCCTACTCTCTCAACTCTCCCTACTTGTCCCCTGTATCGTACCTGCATTTACCCTCCTCTCAGTGCTCATCTGGGTTTGGCTGTCAGTTCTGCTGTGTACTTTGTCTCTAATGTGCTTGCTCTGGTGTACTTGTTCTCGGCTGCTACTCTGGGGTCAAATGCACTCAGACTTTAGCTGGTCTGTCACTGGGGTGAAGACTTACAAGAGGCACCTCAAGCGATGTGAGTTGACACTGTGTGCGAGCGCACGAGGTACAGCGTCAACTCACATTGCAATCTGATGGCCATGGGGTCTGTTGCAAAGCTGGGAGGAATGGAGTGCACTTACCACTACATGAGCAGTGCAGAGGAGGTATACACATTTTCAGTTTCTTACTTTTTTTTTTTTTTTGCTATCCAGTGATTCATTAACATAGTTGTGCTCGAAACGAGGGCATGGTGGAGTGTCCATGCTATCTGAGCTGTGTCAGTCTCGGGAGGTGAGTTTTTCACTGTCAGTATTATCCTTGCATCATGGTTTGATAGAGAGACCTCTTTGGCATGTCTGAAGGTTCAGTTCCAGCATTCTGCACATCGTTGTTTTCAGTACTGACATGTTTCATTGTTCTTTATTTTTAGCATGAACCTCTAGCATCCTCGACCTTGCCTCGCTTGTGAAACTCCATGGTAAGGCACTTGAGTAGCCATGCGTCTATGGTGAGGTACGTGCACCATAGTCCCTTGCACCTGACCATCTTGCAGTGCATCAGTGCAATCTCCGCACTAGGTACCTTGCAGCGCACTTCCCAGCTGCACACCGTGACAAGGTCATGCATGTGCTCCCTTCATGCATGCAGTCTTATCGTCGTGCTGTCAGTTGTCTTACTTATCAGCAATGGGACTTATCTAGTAGTAGTAGTACTTGCTGTAATGTGTTAGAAATCACAATATATTTGGTTGATCAGTATGAAAACCAAACAGTGTGTGCAGGTATTCATACCTCAGTAAAAATAACCAAGAAAACCAGGTAGAACTACTACATTGCCCTTTTGTGCTACATGGTAAAATCCGGCAAAATTTAGTTGACTTTCAACAGTTAGATCACCAGCAAAAACGGGGAATATCACCCAGTACTCAAATGGTGAAATGAGTGACTATGCCCTGGTTGCATCGTAATTATCCACCATTTCTGCATGGTGATTCACCTGTCACTTTTCACCCAGACTCGGGTGCACAGTGGAGGTACATTTTGGTCCCACAAAACCATTTCTATTGCTGAGAGCCAACACTGCAATAATCAAAAAGATCAGATGTGTCCATTATATAAGCGTGACATTCACAGCATGTAAGCTTTCCAGTCGCATTATCTGATTTGTAGTTCCTAGTTTATTGACTTACGCCCCAGATATCATCTATTTCCAAGCGTGAGGCTTGCAGATCACAACAGGTAAGTATATTAGTTATGTGATATAAAGTGGCACATTGTGGCTTGTAGTAGCACGATTATGCAAGCCTGGATACATATACATGTATACATGCATGGACAGCTGCATAGATGAGAGAGGAGTTAGTAGACGATGAATGGTATAATGACGACCTGGAAGCAGACAACTAAGGATGAGGTATATGATTTGATGAAGGAAAGCAGACATGTGGACGACAGTGAGTGGATAACAATTAGTTAGTTCAGACATGTTGAAGGAAACTACAATGGTAAGATAGATAAATTGGCCTCATTATATTGACCCTACTCTGTTTATCGGTAAAACGCACAGAGTCTAAGAATGTCCACTCCGTCTGATAGCAGAATGCCCTTCAAAGCCCCAGAATGCCATGTTTCAGCTGTCGACATAGCAGTGACGATGCAGGACTTGGTTCTTCCTACAGAAATCCACGTCAAAAAACTTCCAAGTGACTACTAAGGAACATTAATCACTATTTACCAAAAGGTGTGCAGGAGATGCCAAGCACTCAACCCCAAGCTAGTTTGTGGATGCACACAGTTATCATCATGGATGTGGGCATGTGATTTCTGTTATAAAAACGGTCTTCCGTGTGAATGGCAGACAAGTAAGCAATTGTGTATTATGTTACTGACAGCTCTATCACTAACACGAACAGTGTCCTACATCAACAGCCTGGGTGATAAACCTGAGCCTATCGTCAAACCCGAACAGGCTGCCATGCCTAGTCGAACCAAACAGTTGGTAAA
This sequence comes from Ganoderma multipileum BCRC 37180, assembly GCA_000338015.2. NCBI lineage: Eukaryota > Fungi > Basidiomycota > Agaricomycetes > Polyporales > Polyporaceae > Ganoderma > Ganoderma multipileum. Next base: position 41,077 of record BACB01001399.1, read on the forward strand.
AAAGACCATTGTCACTAAGAAGTGTCCCACGGAGGGCACTCCGGAAGATGATGAAGGTCCTCTGAGAGGTTCAAAGCAGCCCAAACTCATGGTTACAGAGTTCACCGACTCAGTGGATGCACTGCTCATGAGTTCTAGCAAGGTAAATAAGTGATATTCTTCTATATTACTCAAAGTTCACCACTTCAAGCTCTAGAACATTCTGCACACTATGGATCAGCTGACCATGCAAAGCATGCATCTCAAGAAGACCATCACATACATAGGTAACATCAGTGCTGATGTCAAGGACCTCCTCGATGATATCAGTGAACTCGAGGACAATATCCAGATGATCAAACAGGATCTCGGGATCATCATCAAGGACTTGACCAGCATGTCGAGCGAGCTAAAGAGCACTAAAAGCGAGGTCGCAAAGACGATAAAGGTGCTCAAGCACGTCCAAAAGCAACTCGACCAAAAGAGGGAATAGAGGCGGGCATACGAGGAGAAAGAGCAGCGCTGTTCCAAGCTTATCACAGCTCAGCTCAACAACCTCACAACTCACTTGGGTATTGGGAACACCTAAGTGGAGGGAAACGAAAGGTAAGCCAGCATCAAGAAGGGTAAACTAACATGCTGACTGTAAGTTACAGTATCACCGCTTACCGTTTTGGTCAGTTTCTTGCATTAGCATGCTCGTCATGCATCATTGGGCATTGCATGTCATAGCATAATTGTATTATTAATTGCTTGCATGTATATTCACCTACTCTCCACCCCACATAACGTCAGAAATAGAGGCCATCAGCATACGTTCCAAAGTATGAATACACAATCGGCATTTGTTAAACCAGTCTTAGTCTAGACTTAACCAGGCATGGATCGAAATGACGGAAAAAGGAATGGCGGCACCAAGTGCCAGTTCCAATCACATATAACATACTCACTTCACATGGCATCTACAGACGTCATGATAGGTAAGGTACAAAACATGACATCTAAAATTTCTCACTTGCTAAGAGGTACGATAAATGCACACGGAAACAAATCCAAACATAAAGTTACTTACACATATACAGCAAAATGCGACAGCTGTACAGGGGGGATATAGGAGATAAGTGACAACATCTACCCATAGTTGATCTACCGATGAGTCCAGATGGAGCCATCGTACCCAACACATTTTCGATAGAGCCTACTCAACAAGCCTTCTGGCTGGCGACTGGAGGGGTCTATCATCAACGAGTCTTTACAGACCCCATCCCATGAGTATTCCAACGAGGACTACTTCTTGTATAGGGCACGCAAGCAATGCCACTATGCTACGTGCATCAAGCTGAAGGAGATGACCACCGACTTCGATGATCGTATGGCCTGCCAAAGAGAAGTGTCATCATACAGGAAGCCTACTGCAGTTACGAGGATCTGGGTGTGGATACAGAAGTGGGAGGTCGACCCGTATTGTTATGACAATGAGGCCAAACTCTGGATTTGGCATAAGTATGGGTCTAGCAAGGTATCGTCCATTTTAGACAACTATTCCAACTTGCAGAAAGAGTACGACCTATTCAAAGATATATAGTACATATGCCCCACCCTCTGTCCAGACAACACGGTAGAGGACAAAGAATTTACACAGGAGATCTATGGTAGTGTGAACATAGATGGTTCGATGGTCTGCCCTCCAGATATGGGTGACATTATGAGGGACATCAGCCTCCTGGAAAGGGCTGTGACCTACTTCAACCCCCTAATTCTAGTATTTAAGGAGCTAGCATTCTACCATTACAGTATCACAATAGCCCCAATAGCTGATCTCGGTACAGCCAAGGACTCATACACTAGAAACATGTTCCACAGGTGCTTCCTGCTCGTCAACGCCGACACAATCAGTCCCAAAATGCTCATAAAGACTGCAAGTGTCTTTCTGGATGTGTGGCGATGCCCCAATCGCATGCTATCTCCAACTGAGACTTGGAATCTTCGACCTAAGTCTCTTCATTGGCTCAGGAGGAAGGCACACCCAACTATGTGAGTAACTTCTGTCGTATTAGAGCCCAGCACCAAAGATGCAGTCTATTATTACCACATCCAGTACCACAACGAGCATCTTACATGGGAGCTTTTCATCTACCATCTGCTCTCTGTCCTGGAACTGTATCGCAGCATACTATTCATCAACACCCTCCATGCCGTTGAGTTTCTGGTAATGCATGGCACTACCTTCTACACGTTTGTATGGCCCTCCACTCATGACGAGCATCAATACCATCAACAACTTCAATGTATTTCCAATCTCATCGACTACAGAAAGTCTGTGAATACAGTTGAAATAATGGGTGCCACCAATTACAACCACTACCAAGTCCAACTCAAAGGGTTCTTAGAGACCCCTCGCGCGTGGGCAGCCATTCTGCAGGGTGGCATTTTGTGGCAGATCGTCATGGAAATGCTGGCTCCTGATGCAGTTCACCTTGCGATAACAGGACCATCAGGACTGGTAAGGGATGTTGGCAGAGGGTTTCAGGATGCATACGGTTGCGCATACTTTGACAATGCGCTCATGGAAGCTGAGAAAGATTTCATTTGTGGGGCATATTATATTCCAACTGGGCATAAGTCATGCAGGACGGTAAAATGTAGGAACAATACTAACTATCTAACAGAGAAAAAATACAAGAAGTACTCGTGGTTCCCGCTCCGGAACCTGTGGAAATCGGGGAGTTTATACCATGGACAGTGGAGCACTCAGGCAGAACAATGGTTCAGACATTGTGTTGACGAGATATCGTCAGGTAATGGACATCCTCATGACCCGACCAGCTGGAGAAACCACTTGGGCATGTTGAAGCAGTTCAGTAGACCCATATAGACCCGGCTGTGAGCTGAGTGTAAAAAGTTTCTGGAGGAACTGTTACTGCGTCCTGCAGTGGGATATGCTACCTAAAACGCTTAGCGTCTTCTGTACTTGTCTTGCTCAACCACATCACTAACCCTCTCTCCAGTTATGCTAACGATGCTCTGTGCTGCGCATATACCTTCATGCTCAGGACCTGGATATTGAACATTGTTTGCTTCCTGCTATGTATATTAGTATCAATGTACCTTTACATATGCTCGAATGAACTATCATAGACTGATAAACATTGTTAAAGCGGTTGGGACCTGTGCTGAACTTAAGATCGATGGAAGGCATGTCTACAACCCTCTCTCATTAACCACTAATATGGTATTGTCATCGATCATTTTGACCTCATCTTACTCGACCCTGCTTACCGTTATAAAAAATCTATGTAAACACTCAACATATACCTACCCGATGGCCAACATGGCTATGTCGTCCATCGAGCCTTGCATGCAGCACCCTCTAGACACCTAACATTGGTGGTTATGAACTAATATACTGGACCATTGTAGGACAAAGCTGAAATATTAGGATACAATACTATTACAATGTGTGGGATAGTACAATATATGCGATGACATATTAAGACAAGTAGCAGGCAGAGATGAGTGCACGGCAGAGGGACAGACAGACCTGTTCCAACAGATCATACATATTTGCAAGAATGCCATGTACCCATGTCAGCATTATGGCACTACGATTTATACTCATACTGCTTACCATTCGAGTTAACTTTATGTCATTTCGTGGTTCGGGATGCCAAGGTGCATCATGATCACCTGCAGCTGATCAGACATGTGGTCCATGCATTGACATTCTTTGGATTGGTGCATCTGCCTCAACTCACGCTTTTGCTTGAGCTGAGCGTTGACGTGCTCTATCAGAGATTTCAACTTCGCTATCTCTGACCTGGTATCTTCCAGCTTATCGAAGAGGTTGGCAACATCATCGCCGAGAACCCCGAACTCATGCTTGATGTTCTGAACGTCGTCATTGAGTTGCTTGACATTAATCACCAAGTTCTCAATGTCTGTGTTCATGTCATCCACAGTCGACAGTTTGCTTTTGACAGACCTCGATTGGTCCATCAGCTTCTTGATTGTCTGCGTGATTTCCTAGACCTTAAATTAATTAGCACGAGTCTAACAGCATGGGTTTGGGATTGCGTTAAACATCTACCTTTAAAACATAGTTGTTGTACATTGGTTAGAGAATCACTGGATCTGGAGCCTCGACTTTGCATTTTTTTGCTTGGGTTGGACCATCATCACGCTGGGCAGTCGCAGCTTGCAAGGACTATGTACTTCTGCCAACTGTCTTTCTTCCAGTCACCAGGTTTCTACCCACCTGTGCGATTCAACTGGCACTACCAATCGAACTATCCACCATGGTGACCGGTTTCTCGCTGAGACCGTGCTGGTGACTCGCTATCAAAGTCTTAGCATGCTAAGCCTAAACTGTTAATGGAATGCTTACCATCATCCTAACTGCAAAAAAACCCATTTTGGAAACAGTACGAGCATTTCCATGTCTGTTCCGGGGACTGATTGCATCCGAGGTGATGCAGTTTGGGCAAAGCATGGTTGCAAGTGGTACAGGTGCTACAGCAAATAAACGCCAATGTTCTCCAGAAGTAGTGCAGCAATACTTTCACATCAAGATCATCTGGTACTACGAGAGTGTTGGAGGGAGTAACGACGATGTCTGCAGCCTGGGCAACCTCATGCTGCTTTACAGGTGTCCTGGGGTCTGCAGTGACTGGCATCTCTGTAGTTTTCGTCTTCGTAGAAGGTAACGCCTTTGTCGTACCCAATGTTAGTGAGCTATGTGAGTTCACCTTCATCTAGTTGGGCTTATGACCTCGTCATGGCAATTCATCTCTCATTCAATTGCTTCTCATCAACATTTGCCGTACTTGACATTATACAGTAATAGATCCCTACCCATGCATCAACATCATAGAGGGACTATTAAATGATATTTAAAACAATCTATAGTACCAGTACACAGACATGATGACTGCCACCATTCAAGCTGTCGAGTTAAATGTGAAGGTACTTACCTGTTTCAACTGGTGCTGAGCAAAGGAGGGGCAAGTCATAACTAGGTACACACCGTTACATTGTAGCCTAGGGTCAGATATTCAATTGAGCAGTGGTGCTTATGTTTAACGAGTTGTTGGCCACACCCAGGTCAAGCATTGACTGGGGCTAGCAGTAGGATGGCAGAATGAGAAATTGGTGAAAGGACGTTGCACCAGGTCAGAACCACAGTGAACGTTATGCTTGAAGGGAGGGACAACATCGACGAGAAAATACACAAATGGGTGGGTGAGACGCAGGTAGAAGTAGCATAGCAAGTTAGAATGAGGCAGGTGGATAGGAGAGGAGAGAACAGTAAAGGAGAAACTATCTGTCAGTCGCCCACAGTTTGTGATTGTTTGCATTATAAGTGCCTAACGTTTACATAAGCAAGAGAAAGCGCTCGACCAAATAACAACAAATGTGGACTCTGCCGCAGCACGTTCCATCCATCTGGTCCTCTGGTTACACCACACTCTACATCCTCGATACTTCTGTGAGAGCTATGCTTGTCACCTCCCTCTTGTTCTTGTTGACATCCACACTCCTCTTTTGATGACTCTCCTCAAAGCCCACCGTGTTCACTGAGGTTCTGACCCAGTGCAACAGATCACACTGCCCTCCCTTACACAAGACCACTGTGGTTCTGACCCAGTGTAACTCAGTCAATGGGTCAATATGCTAGCTGCCTGGATACATCAACGCACTCCAAATGACAATAGTTCAGCCCGGCCTTCAAAAACTGGCCTAATCAGGTACGTATTCACCCAACACAACATATGCAGCATTGTGGCGTGCGCAGTTTGTAGTAGAGTACGGTGTATACGATGAAGCATTCCCTACTGGCATGAGAACAATACAGTGCGATGATATGGTATGAATGTCAGTGTGCAATAGAATGGGAAGGCCCTCGTATATCAAGAAAAGGAAGAGTAGTTAAAGGACGGTGAGTGGAAGATGAACCAGGTTAGAAGAAGCCAGTAAGAATGACAAACCGCTGAGTAGAAGAAAAAAGCGAAGACCAGAGCAAGAGAATATGATTGTGTGTGAGCCACGCAAATGAATGAGTTAGAATAGGTCAGGTAGAGTTGCACCACCCTATGTACTAACACTTAATATGAACGTCTAGCACACCAGGCATGCTCTACTACATGCCGTACCATCCCCCATCTCCCAACAGACATGCTTCTAACAAGCCCGCAGGTAAGTTTACATGCTCGCTGTATACACTCCATCTAAACCTGGATCAGTTTATCATTACAGACATGATAAGCAACTTCAGCCTCTCACAGCTGCCTCCACTCATGTGTCCTGTCGATTTGAGCATGTACCTAAATCTGTACAGGATGAATGTACTCAATGTCGACAATTATGAACACATGTCAACTCTTCAGCTAATGTATCCAGGTAAATGCGACGAAGAGCTCATGGACTCAAGCAGCCCCCAGTCCCATTCTGGGATGCAGTACATTGATGGAGATGTGTCAGTGGAGGTCTCTGCCACATCTAGCAACTGACTCATCGTTCCTGAGAGGCTTCAAGAGCACGTCCTGCCAAGTAACTGGCGGGCGATACTCAAGACAATACAGGACACCACATGCCATGCATGCCAAACCGCCAATCCTGCAAACCCAAACCATCCCTTGAAATGCAAGCAGTCGGACCAGGATACCTGGATGTGTGAGCATTGCTACCAGAACAAGCTCTCGTGCAGCTGGGCGATGGGTAAGGTGCCACAAGCTATATTTAATTACAGTCATCGCTAACTGCATTACAGAAGTGCTTGTGCAAGGCCTGCGATATGCGCCTCTACTGCAAAAAGAGCAGCCAACTTGAGAAGCAGAACCTAGAAAGAAAGGCCCACCGGGAACAATAAAGAAACCCACACTCGCCAGTCTACTTTCTCGTGTAGGACGGTCCTGACTGCACCTAATTGGTGATGGTATTTGACCTAAGCCTAATCATGACCATACGGATGATGATACCTCATCAAGCAATATAGAACTCTTCATAGGCCAGGATACCATCGTGCAAGATCCGGCAGAGAAATTCTGTACCAAGCACGGTCTTACAGAACAGGTACGTCATTTAGGGAAATAATGTATACTACAAGAACTGACTGTTTGCAGTTCAAACAAGTCTACAACATTATCGACATGCTGACTCAAATGGTCAGCAACATGAAGGCCAAACTCGCTCAGCTTGAGAACGACAATGAAGACCTGGACGACATATTCAAGTGCGTTGACTCATTCTTCGTGAGCCTCAAGGCCAAGTTACTGCTAGTCAACTATGACTTGCAGGACATATGCGACGAGATCATCCTCAGCCAGTGCCAGGTCAGGGTTTTCGCAGAACTGGTCAACAAACACAAGGACTGCTTGGACCAGAACGATGAAACTATCAGGGAGCTATCCAGGGAGATAGCTAGATTACGTGCTGTGCTGGACCAGCATGAGAGGGCAGTGCATAGGTACTACATCTACAATAACACAAACATGCACATTGTGGGGGACAGGGTGATCATAATTATGGACCACTTCAACATACCTCGCACGCAGAGGGACGAGGATATGTGGTAAGCACTCTTCGAGGTGACTAACAGTTTAGATATAATACAAGCCTTTTTAAGGGGCACCTGGGAACCATCTCCTGAGCCTTTTGAACAGACTGATATGTGGTAAGCACCTATTTGACTTGACTCCCATCTCAGGTATAATGCAAAAATTACTAAGGAGCACCAGCGCATCGTCTCCTGAGCCTCTTGAACAGTCAGACTAGAGGGTTTGCATGTTCTCGTAGCATGTTCATGGTCAGCATCATGTATTTGTACATTTGGATGATCAGCATTGCATGCATCATCACTACATTGTAGATTATTCATACCGGACATTGAACAGGACTCATGATACCACAATCCACATAAAGAGACCATGATCCCTTATGTAGTTTCTACCATCCAGAAGTCATAGCTGACCACACTAATCAAACCTTAATAGCTGTATGCAGCATAGCATGATGGGTAAAACTCTATTTCTTTCGATGCCTTTTCACGAAGGCTGTCCTGCTCTTTCACAGATCACCAACACGTCCACCATGCCCTATACCTCCAAGTGATGCCCTAATGCTACATCCATCCTTGCAGGTGATTTTGATCTGCAACCTTATCAGGATGTACTCACCAGTCATCTGTGAGGTGGATACATGCTGAAAAAAGCCAAAGAAGAACTCGAACCCAAGAGGAAGGACAGACATGGAAAGAAGGGGGATGACAGGAAGCTGGAGGGTGCCTCTAGCAATGCGAAAGATGAACACGACGAAAAATGCGTTGACGATGCGTCCAACACCCCCTCAACTACCATGCACCTAATATCTTCAATGTTGGACGTACCATTGGCCGCACCAAACATCACCATAATAAATGATGCACCCGTAAACACTACATAACATGCAGTCTCTGCCTTTTGGTGGGCTAGACTGCAAATTCTCATCCCGAATGTTCAATGAGCCACATCGTTCTCTCCACCTCCTATGCCTTCAGCTTCTACCAACCCGCCTGGTGCATCCACAACCTCATGCAGCCATACTATGCCCTCCAAGCAACTACTCACACCCGATGATGTCAATGAGAGCACCAGTTAGCGGCACGGATTGACACTGGACAAACTACCATCAAAGAAGACCCGCAAGACCAAGTCAGCAGCACGCAAGGGTTAGAAAGGCTAGGTTGAGGGATCTCTACCACCCTTAGATAAGCTTATAGATCTTGATTCTGTCACTATACTGGAACGAAAGACTCGAAGCGGTTGGGGCTTCTAAAGTTGGTATATTCTCATTGTTATGCATCACAAGTCATCATTTGAACGTGCAGACAGGGAAAGACCACTGTATATAGTACACTAGAACCCATCATACACCATCTTATATATCTTGTTATTGCTAGTTGCAGGAGGGTGCCATGTCATTGTTGCTAGTAATGCAATAGCAGGTTCATCCACGTCCATACTCATGCCATACCTGTGACATGAGACAAGCCAGAACACTGCTGGAGTGGAGTCATATAGGATATCTTCCATATTGGCCATTGTAACTGTGAAAGGTAGTATCAAGTGGCACAAGGTCAGGCAAGCAATTCTAAAAGTCTATCCAACTCATCACAGCTCATGGATCATAGGAGTAGGAAGGTAGTGAGGGAATAAATAATGCAGGGACCAAAGTCAAAGATTTTATTGTGGTTAAAAATGTCAAACAAGAACATGGCATGGACATAGCAAAGATAATTGGAACAGCGCTGGCACAGGGAACAGCTGGCTGATGAGAAACATTGAAGATGGTTTGGTTGCATAAAACTGAAGATCAAGTTATCGCTCATCACTATAGCAGAGAAAAAATACATACAAAGACTTCCTTCTCCTCCTCAGGTATTAGAATACTTAAAAATTGAAGTCCTTCTTGCACTCCTCGTAGTTTCAAGGGCCCCACATCATGAAGGAGATGTACTAAAAAATGACTCAAGCGTCCAAGCTGTTCATACCAAGAGGGTGGAGGACTATCCAGCTTGTCGCATAGGCTCTAGAAACACTGTGTAGCATCACGTAAGTTTAAGGTGTGGTTAACACGCTCATAGTGATGGTGGTCAGCCAGCTTGGAGCGCAAGAAGGTGGTGTGAATAGATAGAAAGAGGGGTAGGCCATGCTCACTCCTGTGTTTAGTGATCTTCTCGAGAAGGCAGAGCTATGCTTTGACGCGGTCAACATGTTCTACCAGAAGGCCTAGAGTTGTCTGTGAAATGTAGTCAAGTGTTTGACAAAATCTGTGATGGCACGCCACTTGCCAGTTTTTGTGTTATGCAATGCAAGGCATTCTTCAAATTTTTGCCCAGCTCTTGATGGACATCTACGGCAGTTCCAAACTCCTCAATCTGGCAGTCTATTTGTGCGTAGAGGGCAGTGGTAATAACATTGTTCAAGTATTCAAGCTCACGGGCCGCAGAGTTGGGAGTAAGAGGTCGGGAAGTAGACAATGAAGGAGCAGGCATGGTGCTACCAGCAAGCGCTCACAAAGCAGAAAGCACACTATACACCAAATTGAACACAAATGGAGAGTAATAAGATAAATAATGGCCATATATCATGGAGAGGCCACAAAAGGCTAAGGCGCTTAGAAACAGTAGAGTAAGAAGAGATAACAAAAACTGAGCATAGCCACAGTTCAATTTGATCTAATGGAGGTAAGAAAATCCTGACCCTAACCCTAAAGCTGTGCTGGAGAAGTAAACAAATTTGTAGTTGAGCATCTAAAATTTTGTAGTCACAGCATTTCGGAATTTGAATTTTTTTTTTCCCATGGGCATGGACAAGGGTTACAAGCGCCAGCGCAAAATCTGCCTCATTAAAAACAATTGATTTCGTTCCTCATTAATCATAATTGAGAAAAGATTCCTCTGTGCTATCCTATTTCCATAGAAACCCCAGTAGAGAGGGTTTATTCTCCTCCTTCTCCTTAACCATTATAGCTGTATATATCTTTTCAATCTTCTTTGCCTTTTTTACCTGTCAAAAACCTTGGTGCACCATAAGCTATACCTCTATATTATGTGCTTTGGTCTTAACAGGCTTAGCTGCCTTCAGGTTGGCCAGACACATCTCTGGACATCTCAATAGCTATAGTGAGCCATATTTCTAGTCTACTTTAGGGTTGTGCTCTCGTAGCTAGTCCAGACTGATGATTATATTCTTATCTCCTATATCTATTACTACAATAACCACCTTTTTGATGTAGTCTCCTACTGCTATGTCTAGTATGGCTACTTCTGTAATTGTTTTATCACAGTTCTCTGTTCTATCAATATTGTACAGAGAAATTGGTCTTACTAACTTTTTCATTATAATTCAATTCTGTACTATAAAATGTTTATGTAAGAACTTAGTTGTAGCTCCACTGTCTACTATAGCTACAATATCCTTATGTTACTGCTTGCCAATTAACTGTACTGGAATATAAAATTGTTGTCTATTATAATTTACTTCATATACAAAAGGGGAACCTAGTACAGAAAAACAACTATTTCTACAAGAGCCAGCACGTGCAGTGTCCAGTGTGGCTTAAATCAGAAACCCTCCTTCTCAGCTACTATAAGAGCTGCAATCTTCTTTTCTACTATTTTGAGCTATACTCTAAGTACATTCAGCTTTCCTGTCTCTAAGGATGAGAAGATGGTCTACTGCCTGTTAGGCTTGGGCTTGGTACACTAGAATGTATAGTGTCCTTTTTCACCACATTTCTAGCATAGGCCCTTGAAGGGTTTTTTGCCCATACCTGTAGTAGCTATCTTCTTTCCTTACTTCTTCTATCCAAATTGCTTGGATTTCTCCTTATTGCATATGGCTATTGCTTGGTCTATAGACAGAGCTACCTTCTGGATCTTTTTGAGGTCTGAGATGCTATATGCTCCTTGTATGAAGACATCCTTAATCTTGTTAGGTAGCCTGGTATGGTAATGTTCTTACTTGTCAACATCTCTAAAGGAGGTCTGAGTGGCAATCACATTGAACTGTATAGTGTACTTTTTAACTGTACTAGAGTAGTGAGAGTACTTGCAAAGTTTAGCAAGCTCTGCAATCACTATCTTCTTGTCATTGGCTATATAGAAGTGTATCTTGAATGCTGTCTCAAAAGTGGTCACATTTTCCTATGGCATCTGGTTAGTGGCAATCTGGATAATATAGAAACCTGCCTATTTAGCTGCTTCTTCTATTAGCTTGTTGAAAATAGTAATATAGTAGACTTCTACTACCACACCTAGTATCTCTAGGGTAGTGTAGTAAATGTAGACTATAGCAATAAAGTGCAGACTATCCTGAGCTAACTTTCTATCATACTTATGAGAGGTAAGTTGAGGAAGGAGTTTGCTGATATCAAAGGAGGGTTAGAGTAGTCAGGATAGATATAGCAGGTCGACTAAATAATAAAGATGAGAATGATAAACAGGATAACAAAGAGCCTGAGAGAGTGTTAAGATTAATGGTTTTACATTCTGGTTCTTGCTTAACTTTAGGCTCTTGTTTGGAAAGTTGGAAGCTCAATGTAACAGGCAAGTGAGCAGAAGATAATACAACTCATTATCTGATAAGTTCGAGAGTTGTCTAAAGTAAAATTGCCCTAAGGCATAGAAATTCAGTGAGGGTCATAGTAGGTATTGGCTTGCAACTAGTGGGATGTAATGGTCTGCAAAATGTAGGTTGTGAGGGGGTACATAAAAGTGGCTTAGATGTAGAACAAGAGGCTAGTCTAGATAAGAAGTTCTTGGCATGCAAGGAGCTCAAGTAGCTCAGCTTTCTGAAGAAAGCTTAGATTTTGGAAAGGAATGTAGTTAGGCCAGCCAGGTAGTGACTACTGTTGTTTGATGAACTAGGGGATATTCTAGGTCTTAGGATACAGGTGCTAGTAGGTTTGCAATATGCTAACAGATTAAGTCTTTCTGACTGTCAATGAAAATGAGTCTAGAGGCAATGCTATTATAAACTGCACAAGTATTATCAAACAAAAAGTTCTGGTATAGATATGGTTGTTTGTCACAGATATATCAGGCTACATTGACCCCATTCCAATGTTTGTCTTGTACCTCAGTTAGATAAAATGCATATCCAAGCCTCTAGCAAGCCATAATGAGTCTTGCTTTCTTATTCTAGGAACAAACATGGCAGATGCACAATCTGACACTGTCTGCTCAGTCTTTTCAGTCTATTGCTATATCTTAGCTACAAGGAACATAAGCCCAAGGGTGTTCTATTTTGGCTTTGTTTTACCACCTTTCTTTAGCCTCCTATGCTATGAGGTAGACCAGTTCTGTCAGTGCTAGAGTCTCAGGTTAGAAGCTTTCTGCATACTATACCACTGAGAGTGGCAAGCCTTAAGTTGAATCAAGACCATGTCTGATGGTGTGACTAGAGTATGCACTATGCTTGGCCAACAGAAAGAATCAAAGTGCATACTGTACAAAAAAGAAAAAAAGGGGTGTAGATATGCTAGTGCTTGTAAAAAAGTTTCAACCTAATGTTACAACTGGCTATTGAGTAAGATCAGAGAGACTTATGAAGATGAGCAAGGGCATTGACAAGCACTTGTATAGTGAGAGTGAAGCAGGGCTCAATGGTCAGGGCTAGAAACAAGACTATATTGAGTAAGATATATACAAGTGAAATACAGTGAGGCTTACCTGGAGATAAAAGGTTGAAACTGAGGTCTCCAGGCAGCAAAGTACAGGCCTTATATATGTGCAGGTAACAATGGGAAAGGTGGACAATAGGTAACTATGGACATAAAAAACAAGAGAGAGAACAATGGTTCTAAGTACAATAGCAACTGGAAACAATAGGATATAGAGAGCTATTATACTACAGAATAAAGGGACAGGTTACAATACAATGGAGGACAATAAGGATGATGTAAAAAGTAAACTATCCAAAAAAGGAAATTCTGGTGCTAGTAACAGATGCTGAATAGAGTGTTTGTAACAGTTCTTACTTCTATATAAAGGTTAGATTTACACCCTTTGAATCATGTACTTACTTGCATGTAATAGTCAAACTTACTTAAAAGTTAAGTTTGAGTAATATATATTTTTCAGTAGAAACTAGCCATTGGTACTAAAACAGTGTCAAATGTACTATATGTTTATTATTTATAAAAGTCGACTACATTTTGTTAAAATAGATGTACTCAAGGTCATTAAAAACATATATAAATAGCTCCATTAGATAGAGCTAAAAATTCTGAGCAGAATAGTATATAACTTGCACTATATTGCATAACAAACAAATAAACTATAGGTTAAACACTTGTTGTCACTCTGTACTGTTACACCCCTCTGCCTTTTAAGGTAATAGGGCTATGTTTTGCATATGTTTTGCCACACCAGAGCCCAAGCCAGTCATTTAACATATGACTAAAGTCACACCAACCAATTTGGGACCAGTTGCTGCAAGAGAAAGAGATTTAGCATAGCTATAGTCATATTAAGCACTTGTGGCCATCACAGAGCATAACATTCCAATTGTTATCTATGACATCATAATAAAAGACCCAAAAAAGACATATAAACAAGAACCCTTCTCCTGGACACACTGGGCTCTCTTACCTAATGTCACATGACTATATGACATAGAGGAATGTGGTCAAAACCTGTTGACATGTTCTTAGTTATAACATTTTTCGACATATATTAACTGCATCCCTCTATTATATAATTGCTGGAATAAGCGCCCAAATAGAGTTTAGAAAGCGTCCAAATGCAGTACAAGGGTCTGGCTTGTATCCGAGCTTATACTGAATAAATGCGGATATAAGTATTACTGTTATACAGCCTTTTAATGCCATTTCTTACTTATGTTAGTTCACATACAAATGCAGTCAATATGGGTTGATTAGGCTAATCTTATCTAGTTTAACTTGGCATATAATGAAGTAAGTAACAATAAGTACAGCGCATTTACATATTGATCAGTCTATATCTTGGCCAATAGTTGACCAAATAAGACAAATATAGTACCATTAGAAAGCTGTTTGAAAGGGCTTTCTAATGATATTAACGCATATTGTATTATATAAGCACCCAAGTTGGTAAAGAGGCATTTGTATGCTTTTTTGTTTAGTTTATAACTTGGTCAATAATGGGTCTAATAACATGAAACTAGTACCATTAAAAAGTGTTTCAAAGCTGCTTTCTCACCACATATATAGCACTGATATATGGAAATAAGTGCTCAAACATAGGCAATTATGTGTTTTTCATTTCACTTATATCTCAGCCAATATTGATTCTAACAAGATGAAACTAATGCCATTAGAAAGCCTTCAAATAGGTCTTTCTAATAAGGTATAACACTTTAACAGCTGTAGATACAAGGCATACACCTTACTCAACTTAAGTGCTAGACTAGAATAGCCAAGCGCTCATGTAGGAGGGTGTAACAGTTGAGTAAGAAGAGGTAACAAACATGAGCATAGCCATACTTCAATCTGATCTAATGGTGGTAAGAAAACCCTGACCCTAACCCTAAAGCTGTGCTAGAGAAGTAAGTAAATTTGTAGTTGAGCATCTGAAATTTTGTAGTTACAGCATTTCAGAGTCTGAAATTTTTTCCTACATACATCAACAAGCGTAACCTGGCACTGGTATAAAGTCTACCTCATTATAAACAATTGATTTTATTTCTCATCAATTGTAACAAGCATCCTTGTTGAGCAAGAGCTTTGTTGAAGTCAGTGCTCTAGCGCATGCAGTTTTGACTGCACCAAGTCCAGGTTTGTACCATACATAGTTTACAATACGCTCTACCTTGGGTAATTTTCTTTCATCTAGATTACACCTCGTTCAAGCACAATACTGCACTCATCATTAGAGACTCCAATTAGTGTAGATCTGAACACACTTCTACTTTACTCTGTAGCATATGCATTTCTTATCCTTTAAGCACCATAATGGCACCAGTAGATAGAGCGCCTTGTAAGCGACCTAGCACATGCTCTATAAGCTGTCTTGACGCCTCAGTCAAGCTCTGTTGTCCTTAGACTTCACAGAGCTTGACTAGGTGAGTAGCATACTTTGGTTTCCCTGCAATAAAAAGACTTTACAGAGCTTGACTAGGCCATTGTGATTGCTCTGAGGCGCACTGCAGCCAATAGTGAGACTTGGTGGAGGAGACATGTTGCGAGGAGCATACATGTCAGGGTAAGGACGAGGAGAAAGTGGATCAACTGGTGCATTAGCGAGAGGATCAGACAACAAATTGCACTCTGGAGGTAGTGGTAAAGGTGGAGCAGAATCAGAAGCAGGAGCAGGGGATGCTGAGTGAATGCGATAGTATTGGGGCACCGGATTCTGGCATTCGAGGTCTCTGGTGTTGAGAGAGCCTTAAAAATGCGTTGAGCGAGAAGGGAGCTTGCGAGTAAGGGCAGGATAGGGCCTGAAGCCAGCTTTACCTTACACTTGCTCATGTGCAGAAGGCACTGGTGGACGAGGTGCAGGTAGAGTGCAGGAGGCTGAGGAGGCTATAGAGGCAAAGGCAAATGAGGTAGAGGTTGTGGAGGTAAAGGCAAGCATGCTGGAGGCTGAGGACAAGGTGCAAGATGAGGTGCAGGTGGTGCAGGTAGAGATGTCATTTGGAGGTCCTGGGATGTCAACCTTATCAAGGGGAAGGCTAAACACATTGATGAAGAGAGAGTTGCCAGGGAAGCAGTGCTCGTCAAACACTGCATGCGACGAGATGATCACCTTCTTTGCTGTAGGGTCCCAAAATTGCCAGGCCTTAGTGCTATCTGGGTAGCCAATAAAGACACATTTGTGAGTGTGGGGCTGCAGTGCCTTGCGCTCCTTCTTGCAAATAAGCACATAGGCTAGGCATCCAAAAACTCGAAAATAGAACACGTCAGGCTTGCGCCCATCACCTTTCCAGGCAGTGTAGGGGATGCCACTATCAAGCGCAGCTGTGGGCATGCAATTGCGAGTGTGGACAAAAGTCGAGACAGCATGGGACCAGAACGAGGGAGGGAGCTTTGCTTGAGCAAGGAGAGCTGTAGCACCCTCTGAGGTTATCCTGTTTGCTTGCTCTATGACTCCATTCTGGTGTGGCTCATCTGGCTCAGTGTGCTGCCTGTGGATGCTGTGTTGGATGCAAAAATCGAAGTACTGCTTGCCCATATACTCCCCACCCTTGTCGTCGCATGTGGCCTTGATGCACAGGCCCAGGCAGTTCTCAGCATAGGCCTTGTATGCTTTAAAGGCCTCAAAAGCGTCGCTCTTGCACTTGAGGTAAGCCATGGCCCAGAAACGAGAGGCATCATTAATGAATACCATCCAGTACTGGTAACCCTCAGGTGTGTACACTGGGAGGGGCCCCTTGAGGTCTATATAGACAAGGGCAAGGCAAATGAAGCGATAAGAGGCAAAGCGAGGAATGGGGTACCTGTTGAGCTTGCCAGCAAGGCAGGGTTCGCAAATTGCGGGAGGCTGCTGCTTGAAGCAAATGTGAAGGCCAGAGATGAGCTTCTTGTGAATAGCAGAGCGCAAATCATCGAGATTGGTGTAGGAGCAGCGCTGGTACCAAAGTGACAAGTCCTCGATGCATGTGGATAATGCAGAGAGTGCAGAGGTCAACTGGAACACAGTATAGCCAAGGAGGTAGCCCACATTCTGCTCATTGACATGGGCTTTGAAGTGCAGCTGTCCCTGGTGGTAGAACAGCACAGAGGATGCTCATAGCTCGACATTGTAGCCCTTTTCTCGAGTGAGGTGGAAAACAGACAGTAGATTGCTGGCAAGCACAGGTACATGCAAAACATCATGCAACACAACAGCTGGTGGCAAAATACTCTCCTTCTCTACAGATTGGAACACTACAGACCCCAAACCAGCCGAGTAGACTATATGTGAGTTGGCGAGGCGAATAGGGATGCTGTGGGGTGAGTAGAAGCGAAACCAGTGGTGATGGGGTGTCATGTGGGCAGAGGCACCTGTGTCTGTGTTCCAGCTTGTGGCAGCAGGAGTGGACAGCCAGAACGAGCGATCTGAGAAGGAGGAGAGAGCAGAAGCATAACCAGCACTGGCAGCAAAAAGCTGAGGTACACCCTGCAAGCCAAAGCTGGCATTGGGCCCAGGAGTCACATAGACGACCTGGTGGTGCTCTGGGAGGGGCAGGGGCAAATGTGATGAAAAGGCGCAATCTGCACTTACTGTGGCAGCACCAGCAGACTGCTGGGCAGTGTCCTGGGTGGTCAACGATGATGACAATAATGTGGCAGCTTCTGAAGCGTCCTGCTTGCATTACAAACACTGGAAGCGATACTGCATGCGCTGGGAGGCCCTCTTCTTCGCTTTTGCACTGGCATCACGTTTGCTGAAGCACTGGTCTTCTGAGTGGTTGGGGCAACCACAGAACATGCAGGAGACCTTGCTGGTGATGTTGAAGAGCACAGGGGTCGATGATGAGATGCTAGGCTGGTTTTTAAGCGTAACAAGCATGTCTTATAGCTTGTCCAGGGTGAGAAAGCCATCAAGGAGAAGGGTGTAATGAAGTGACACAAATTCTGGGGGTAGAGCTCAAATGATGGCCATAAGGACAAGCTCCTTGTCGAGCTGGGTGAGCAAGAAGTTGGCAGGATAAAGAGCCTTCATGTCAGACTTGAGCTGGACAGCTCGAGTTGCCAGGGAGGACAGGGATTCGTCCTCACTCTTGCAGAGGCTGAGGAGTGCATTATAGGTGTTAAACCTCGTACCTGGTCACTTCTGCATGTGCACAGACTCCAGCTTCTTCCACATAGCGACAGGGTCATCCCTGATGGCCTCCAGATGTGTCTGCTGCTCCCTCTCCACACAACTCCAAATCTCCCCAGCTGCCAAATCCACCCTGGTGTTAAAATCTCACAGATATCGACGTTCTCTAGCATCCAGGGGAGCGATGAAGCTAGGCCTTGTCTCAGATTCCTGGACAATGCGCAGGGTACCCAGGATGTAAAGTCTGGCCTCCATGTCGAGTCTCCATTGCTGGTAGTTGCGATTGGAGAGCTTGGGGAAGGTTGCAGTGGCTGGCACCATGGAGTATGGGTAGTAACATGGCGCACGATGAGCAGGCGGAATGACAAAGTGAATGGATAAAAACTGCAAGGAGGAGTGAAAAAATGAAGAAAGAGTGTCCCAGAGCGAAAATGGAGGCAAGCAGATAATGTGGCAGAGAGATGGGGGCTAGAAGAGGCCACAGAGCATTTGGACAGGCGAGTTTGGATGTCTTGAGGCAGTCAGAGCGCAGGGCTTATAACCTGTTAGCTGCAGTGTGCCTCAGAGTGATCACAATGGCCTAGTCAAGCTTTGTGAAGTCTTATCATTGCAAGGAAACCAAAGTATGCTACTTACCTAGTCAAGCTCTGTGAAGTCTAAGGACAACAGAGCTTGACTGAGGTGTCGAGACAGCTCATAGAGCATGTGCTAGGTCGCTTACAAGGCACTCTATCTACTGGCACCCTTATGGCGCTTAAAGGACGAGAAATGTGTATGCTACAGTGTAAAGTAGAAGTGTGTTTAGATCTACACTAATTGGAGTCTCTAATGATGAGTACATTGTATCTCTATAATGAGGTGTAATCTAAATGAGAGAAAATTACCTGACGTAGAGCGTATCATAAACTATATATGACATAAATGCGGACTTGGCATGGTCAAAAATGCGTGCGCTATAGCGCCAACTTCAACAGTGGTACCAATCAAAATGTAGACCTACTGATACCTATAGAGTGCAATTGGACAAAGAAGGGATCTGTTCTCCAGATGGACCAGCTATCTATCAATTCAATTGGGAAGGTGTTGAACTTTTTGGGTCTTTGATTTAAGGAAAGAAACTTTTACAGATCTTCTATTCAATATCGGCAACCCAGACTAGAGAGAGTATGAATGGAAAAACTTCACTCAACAACTAGTAGCAAACATGTACTCTGTCAAACCTGATACATCTACCAATGTAGTTGCAGTTGCTCTAATTGATAACCATATCAGTGTAAAGACTAGTGTGATAGTACAAATTGCTATGTTCTAGTCATTCTTCAGCCAACATGCTCATCTAGGCTATCAACTAAGAGGTTTTTTGCCTACTTAAACCTTTGGTTTGACATCATTGACCTTCTATGGTCCTGGTCTGCTGGAGACTAGTAGTCTGTACAGCCCCAGAGCTGCATAGTCAGTGAGTAATACTAGTAAGCCTGCAAACCCAAGTTATTATTCTCCTAACAGGAACAAAACTGGAGGACCAAGTGGGTCCATAGAACATTCTAATTCTGAACATTCCAATAGACCCTCTGGAGGTTCCAGAGGAGGAAAACCTAGAGACCCTAATAGCAATGGTAGAAACAATAGTGGAGGTAGAGTAGAAGATGGTCCTCTAGAAGGTAGAGTACCTGGAGGACACAGTAATCTACCTAGCCCCTGGAAGGTGGCCCACTAGGAGAAGGTGGCCCACAAGGAGGTGGATCCAGAGTGTAGCTCAGTACAGTTGCCCCTCTAGGACTACTAAAAGGTAAAGGAAAGGTCAAACCCCCTGATATCTTTGATAGAGACTGGAACAAGTCCAAAGCCTTTATCAATCAACTTTACCTGCTTTTCACTAGAGAACCAGAGCATTATATCTCAGATTAAGCTCGTGTCACTACCACTTTCTTTTACATGGAAGGAAACAATGTCAACTACTAGAAGAAAGCACATATCTACAATATCAGGTATAGTTTCATGCTAACCTAGGATGAGTTTGAACTTAAGTTTTGGAACATCTATACACTCCTCAATGAGGTAGCAAAGGCCATTCAAGCCCTCAATGAGTACTACATGTAACTCAAATGGACCATACATGAATTCAATGCTCGATTCAACTATCTTGTCACCAATAGCTGAATCACAGATAAAGTTGCCCTGTTGGTCTACTACAGACAAGCCCTAGTAGTCAATATCTGAAAAATTATAGCAGTCAGCTTCTCTATCCCCTGAAGCCTCACTGACTGGACTAACTGAATGGTAGAAGTATATGAAGCTTAGACCCAAAATAAAGCTCTATCTGGACATACCAAATCTAACAAATTACGATTCTTCTAATAACAATGTTGTACTATGCAAACAAAAGTATGATAAAACCAAGTAGGCAACATGGAGAATAGCAATGCCAGTGCTTCTACTAACATTAACAAGATGATAATGGAAGAGCACTTGAGACATTTTAAAAAGGACCTATACTTCAACTACTATAAACCTGGACATCTGGCTTGAGAATGTCCTAAGCCAAAAAAAATACAACTACACAGAAACCCAGATGGCCAATAATGCGCAAAGTTCAGAAAGTTGTAGAATTAGAAGACAAACCCTCTGTAGATAAAATAGAGGATGACAAAGCAGCTAATGAAGAAGATGACACTCTGTAGGTTAACACAATTCAAGTGGACAATAACAACTCAGTATCAATACCTGATATGCTACAGGACATGGACATCTGTATCTTAATTATCATAAATACTATGAAGAAATGTTATGCTCTTCTAGTTTCTGGATATATCGAAGTCAGTAGAAAAGTTGTTGAAGCTAAAGGGCTACTAGACAGTAGAGCAGATACTGTTATCATTAATACCAAACTCATCCTCAAGTACAAACTACCAACTGTCAAGCTACTATGACCTTTTACTTTCTAAAATGTGGACAATAGTGTCAACCAATAAGGTACAATTACCCATTGAGTAGAAGGACACTTTAAGGTTAAATGAAGAGCACTTTCTACCAGATGGTATATAGCAGATCTCAGATGAGATGACATAATCCTGGGCATGCTATGGATCAAATACTACAACTCTACAGTCAACTGGTAAACAGGATGAATTGCTATCAATAACAAGATCATTACTGAACAACAAAAGATCCGACAATACCAGAACACTCACAATTTACTATTGGGAACCATCTGGGGACTACCAGCACCAGACACACTACAACATCTGGTATTATTCTATATTGAAATAATAGACAATGTTATCAAAAAGGAGCTACTAACCCACAACCTCATCAAGTGGCTTAACTAGCTTTTTGACACCACAACATATGTCAAAAAAACCAACAAGTCTACAGAAATTGCTATTGAGGCCTGCAAAATAAAGGTAAAAAAGACACTCAAAAAACTTTTTCTCCTATATGCACTTGACTTTCGCAAAGTATTTGAAATGAAGGCTGCTAAGCATTTTCTACTGTTGACTCTCTGGGACCATACCATCGCAAAAAGAAGTTTGATGTATACAAACAATGTACCTAGCACAAGATCTATCTACTGACCATTATAGAAAAACAAGAATTACAAAAGTTTATTAATAAAAATGAGGCCAAAGGCTTTATACACAAATCAGCCTCTCTGCTTGCATTACCTTTCTTCGTTGTGTTAATGGAAAATGGCTTCCTGTAACCAGTTCAAAACTACTGAGCACTTAATGAGACCATGGTCAAAAATGTATCCCCGCTGCTACTTATCAATAAACTTGTTAACAAGGTCTAAAATGCCCAAATATTTACCAAGTTTAACATTCAGGTAGGATGCAACAACATCCAAATCAAGAATAGTGACCAATAGAAAGTGGTAGTCATTACACCATTTGGAACCTATGAACCTATAGTCATATTCTTCAGACTATGCAATGCACTAGTAACATTTTAAAGCATGATAAATCATATCTTCAAGGACATACTACATGAAGGATAGTTAGTCATCTACATGAATGATATTTTTATCATCTTACCAGACCTGAAAACATATTACAAGCATAAAAGAAGGGTTTTCCAAAGGCTTTAGAAATGTGACCTTTATCTAAAACTAGCCAAATGTGAATTTAATGTCAAAAAAGTTAAATATCTTGGAGTAATTCTTTGACCTGGTAAAGTCCTTATAGATCTAGTTAAACTCAAGACCATCTACAAATGGCTAGCACCAATGATAGTTAAACAGGTCCAAGCATTTCTAGAATTTGGTAACTTCTACTAAAGATTTATCTACTACTACTTGACCATTGTTTAACCACTCATGAAGCTAACCTAAAAAAAGGTACCATTTAAATGGTCAGCTAAGTGTGAAGCAGCCTTTCAAGAACTCAAATGGTGTTTTACAGAAAAGCCTGTCCTTAAGATTCTGGACCCAATAGTACTATTTCAAGTAGAAGCTGATACTTCCAAGGTGGCTACTAGAGCTATTCTCTGACAACAGAACATGAATGGCCTTTAGTACCCTTATACCTACCTGTTAAAGTTATTCACATCAGCAGAATAGAACTACCAAATCTATGATTGGAAACTATTAGCCATAGTCTCAGCCTTTCAAGCATGGCAACACTTCTTGCAGGAATCTCTACATGAAGTCAAAGTTTTAACTGATTACAAAAACCTTATCTACTACTACCAAACTTCTCACAAAGTCAGCCAAAGACAGGCCCAATAGAAAATCTGTCTCAACTTGTTCAATTATGTCCTTAAACATAACCCTGGAAAGATCTTAGTCCAAGTAGATGCTCTGTCCAGGAGGCCAGACAATGATAGAAGAGAGAATAACAACAAGGACATCATCTTTCTGCCAAAAAAAACTTTTTATCAAAGCCATTAATGTGGAACTTCAAGAATGCATCTGCAACAACAAGGCCCAACCATAGAAGCTCGAACCCTTTTAGATAGAATTAGAAACAACCCTGTACAGGCCAGACTATGGGACATCAGATAACTGGACAGAAGATAAAGGAATTCTTCTATATAAGGACAAGGTCTACATACCACCCAATGCTGATCTCTTATTACAAATACACAGTAAGCAGGCTTACTGGAGACTCTATTTTCCTTTCTATTTCCCTATTGGCACTAGTCTGCAGTCCTTGTAACCTAAATCTACCTCATAGATATATCCCTGTTATATAGTCTGCAGTCCTTAGGACCCAGGTCTCCCTGTTCTAGGTATACAACTCCTTATCTATAGCTATACACACAGATACATCTTAATACTGTGATCTGCAGTCTCCAGTTTCCATTTATGGCCTATCCTAAACATATAGCCCTTGATATAGCTATGCAAGCATAGTCCGCAGTCTGCAGTCTGTATAGTCCACAGTATATAGCTATACAAGCACAGTCCACAGTTTCTAGGCTCCTCTTATGTATATAAGGGATGACACCCTAGCAGTAATTCCCAGTTTTTAGTCTCTTCTTCTTAGTATCCAATCTATTGTGCCAGTCATAATCCTTTGCCATACTACTATATCTTCTAGAGCCTAGTGCTCTAGTATTTAACCACTAGTCTATTAACTAGTCCTTGGTCTAAACAACTCAACCTTTGGATTAACCTCCAAAGGTTAAGATGTAACATTAGACTAAAAACTTTTTACTCTACCTATTCAGGTGTAGAAAACCTAACACTACTCAAAAGACTGTTACTATAGTTGTTGAGAAGTGCTTAGACACCTGAAAAGACACTAGTAGCAAAGTCTTACCAAGACTACACCAGTCATAGTAACATAACAAGGAACATTCTTGAATCAGGAAGAATTCAAAAAGGTCAAGAAAAAACCCAGACACTACTTGACAAAGGGCCAACCCCTAAAGCAATCAACATGGCGTGACAACAGAAAACTACTGGAAGGTATATAACCCTACACAGAAGAAAACCAGCAAGTAACACTTGG
>BACB01001400.1:0-11155 GCA_000338015.2 Ganoderma multipileum BCRC 37180
GGCCCAAAGACCGGGACTGACCTGAGTAGGACCGGACCAGGACCGCAAAACCTTTGGTCCTGTCCCCAGTCCCAGTCCCGGTCCTCTGTCCATGGGTAGAGAAGAAGGACCACTAAAGGACTGGTCCGGACCGGTCCTGTAATGTGCAGAAAGACTGGTCCATAGCCAGTCCTCAGGCAGGTCTAGCTGTCTGGTATTACATCTGTAATGATAGAATGCATTCAATCTGTTAGATAACAGTAGTAGAAATGGATAGAGTTTCGAATAACAGTTCAAATAGTACCATAAACATGCAAAACCACCTAGATACTACGGAGATATGGGTGGTGGAAGGTTGGAGATGCATAAGCAGGAGGAAGAGCAACAGAAAAGTGCGATTGCGTGACAATGAGTAGGCCGATCTCGACGGATAGGAGCGCGTTTGAAAGCTATTGAAAGGGTGAATCGAAAGCCAGTAATTTGGTAGAAATCGGTGTAGTATTGACAGAGTTATGGATAGACTTCTATTGCAAGGCAATGTAGATAAAGATGGGTTTATAGCGGGAGAACCGCTACTCGAAATAGGGCGAGGATAGGCTCGTTTGAAAGCCATAGGCGAGAACAATCGAAGCAGGAAAAGACAAGGGAGTATGCACCATCGTCGCTGAGATACAGGTCGATTACCTGCTCTCACCATTACCCACACAGAAACCTCAATACCTCCACCAGCTCTGCTCCGAATCCATCGAATGTGGGTTCGTTGGAACGACGGAGAGGAGGAGAAACCAACAAGCCAAGATGTGACAAGATCGGATAAAAAACGATGAAGATATGACTATAACAGTGCAGGTAAGTGCTACCAAAGTGATGTTTTGGTCGGAAGGACCAGTCCTGGACTGCCTGGGACCAGTCTGGGACTGGTCCGGACCGCATTTCGGTCCAGGACCAGTCTGGACTAAGGACCGGACTGCACTCCTCTCCAGTCCTCTAAGGACTGCAGTCCCAGTCCCAGTCCTTGTCTTTGTGGCTGGTCCTGTCCAGTCCTCGGTCCTCAGTCCTCTAAAAAATACCCTGAGGACCAGGACCGGACCAGACCCTGCAACACTAGAGGTAGGGGTTGGGGTCCAGAAATATCTCAACAGGTACTACAGCAATCTACAGATTGCTTCACCAAAGGACTATTGGAAGGCTGAATCAAAATCAAGGCCCCTAATGTCTTTAATAGAGATAAAAAAAAGTTCCAGATTTTTTTGGACCAACTCTTCTTACTATCCAAAGGGGACCCTGCCAAGTACCAGACTGATAATGTGAAGGTGGCCACAGCTCTATCCTATATTGAAGGACCAGATGTTACTTTTTGGTGGTAACAAAAGATCAATCAGATATGGACCAGGCCTCAGACATGGGATGAGTTCCAGACAGAGTTTTAACAAGTCTTTGCTCCTATCAACCAACTGCCAAATGCCATATTGTGACTGCAAACAATTTGTCTTAAAGACTTCAAAAATATCCATGAATTCTATGGATACTTCTTTGAACTTATCAGATGCAGTTGCATCATAGATGAGTAAGTATAACTTTTATACTATCAACAAGCTCTACTCAGATAGATCAGGAATAACATCTTCAAGTTATATGAATTACCCACTACTACAGCAAATAGCAAATGGTGCAGGTATACCCATAGATATCAAGATCTATACCTGCACCTATACCCGCATAATACCCACATCCACAAAACTACAGGTACTTATGGGTATGGGTATCTACAATGGGTAGATTGGGTATCACAGGTACCATATCCATGCATGGGTTTTATGGGTTTACCCAGGTTCATAGGTTTACACTCAGGAAGAAGAGACTTGTAAGCTACTATAGAGAATTAACATATAAGCAATATATAGATAACATGTACTAAATTAATCTAAACTAGCATCAGAGAGCTCAAAATTATCAAGAAGAGCAGGTAGGCTGTCCTTGGAGTCCACATCAGAAGCTTCATCATCTTCAGTACCCGGGGGCACCCCTACTACTACAGCAATAATAGGTCCATTATGGACAGCAAACCAGGTCTAAAAAAAGTATATGTCAGATTAGTGTATTATAACAGGCTCAATGAAAAGAAATCTTACCAGATATCTCATATGTACCTACTCTGACAGGAAAGACAGCTACCCATAACCTCCATTATCTATACTATTATCTATGGAAGTCCAAGCATTGCATGCAAGCGAGCAGAGTATGTTAACAAATACTTCCCAATTCTAGTGCACAAAGAGAGTGTAGATGAAGAACTTCCAGTTTAAGTGAAGTCAACTAGAAGGTGGTGTTGGCCAGGTGTGAGCTCATTGGGCACTCCAAACTCATCCACCTCAAATGTGTGTACCTAGCAAATAAACTTGCAGATGGAAACTAGAAAGAGTACCTAACTAGATGTTAGCAAAATATACTAATGTAGGTATAAGCATCCAGTTGAATAATGCATTGGGTAGGAAGACAGGAGTAGACTTCAATACATACCTGGGAGGTCGAGTCCTACCCAACAATATATAGGATGACAGTGTGTAACTGGACACCATTGATGAAGGCGAAATAATTCTCGAGAAGCTCGAGGTATAGAGTAGAGCCTGGGGCACTAATAGCTTCAGTGACAGTATTGAACATGGCCATAGTTAGGTCAGTTTCTGCAAGATTCAAAGGAGTGGCTAGCTCAAGGGATAGCATCAGAGCATCAGGTATCAGGATGTCCATGGGGAGAATGGGCAGATAAGGATCAGTAGCATTAGTGAGCAGATTGTTGTTCAGGAGATGACAGACATATCCATGTCAATAGTAGCAGGGTCAACAGAAGCTGTGATGTGCAGCAGATAGTTACCAGTGAAGAGTCCAAGGTCTATATATCTTGTGGAAAGAATTGGTAATAAAAATAAGCTGAGAGGAACATGATACTTGTGTTAATAGAAACTCAGTTCATACAGGATGCCATATCAGATCATAGAACATGATTGGTTTATGGGTTGTAGCTAGCACTAATTTGGATACTAAAAGATATAGAGGAGGCATAACAAGCATGTGGGATTAATAGACTTGTAGATATGATGCACAACCGATACAGACTACAGCTTAAATATGTGATAGGAGTTAGCTTACTTGGTATCAAGAGTGTCCAAGACCCAATCTCAGTCCTCTAGAATAGATGCCTTGTCCTTCTCCTCTTTGATGTCAGAAAGTATAGCTGCTATGTTAATGTCCTCGGCATACACAAGATTGAGATGCAACCATTTACTGATGCAAAGTAGCATGTATATCATTTGAGCACTGAGCTAGTTGTAGATATAAGAGAGGTAGAGATGTCCTTTGCTGAACATGTGCCCTATATCTATAGCTATAGCTATTAGAGAGGTTGATTGGATATTAGTAGGATATTGTTGACACATGCAATGGTGCACATATCTAGGATAGACAAGTAGTCCAACACTATGTGCAACAAGTTGGAAAAGACATCAGCATTTTCAGTCTACTATTAGAAAGAATTATTAACCTTGATAATGCCAGTGGACAAGTACTGTTTGAGCTCATTTGCAGCAGCTGTGGTGACAGAGCAGGCATGTTTTACTGAAGGAAGATGATCAAAGATGTTTGCTCTCTGATAGTAGGTTTGCAGTCAGTACATATATAATACATCACGACAGATGTTACAACATATTTTGGAAATAGAATTGTCATTCTTTTCCTCATCCTCTACCTGTATAGTCCCTTTTTCCAGCTTATAGTAGAAGGTGTACTCCTCCTCTACTATCTCACAAGCATTGTCTATCCAGTGCTTTGGCCAGCTGGCCCATTTGAAGTACTTGAGTTTGTATTGTGAGTAAAGGACTATCAGAAGAATGGCATAAGCAAGATGACATCAGGGTAGCCATGGCTGTGGTTGCAAAGTGGTACTTACTCATTATAATGTGATGTGTGGCCAAAAGGTCACTTAACTTGTAGTAGCAATTTAAAGTCTTCTTCACAAGACCCACTGCCATCTGAATGGCCTCATCAAGCTTGTTGTTGCATACTTAGTTTATGAGTATCATATTAATAAAGTCTATAGTAGGAATCAAAGTGGTGAGGCTGGAAGTGTTATGGGAGAAGAATTAGGTAGCATCTTTAAAGACCTGCAAGATGTCAAGTTGAAGGGGACCAAGAGGCACAAAGGGTATATCATAGAGCAAGCTATAGTAGAGAATATATGAGGTTATGGAAGATGGAGAGGAAAGTGTGGTGGGCATACTAACAGTCAAACTGTGAAAGAAGAGGTAGATAAGGTTTTCCCAAAACAAGGTTTATGGTCACACTAGCAAGCAGGCAGCAGAAGCAACTAGTGTGAGCATATGTAGGAAGCACTGTTGACACAAGTGTACCTTTAAAACATCCCAAAGCTACTGAAGGAGCTGCCATTCACATTTCTTCAACCAAAAAGCACTGAGGCCATATCCTTCGTCCTTATTGGTTATCTTGTTAATTACTTTGTAGAAGAGCAAAAATTCCTTGGCCATATTGAATGTTGAGTTCTAGTACATCTGAATGTCCCACGGTAGAAGCTGATTGGAAAGCTTTAGTTTGGCCATGATAGCACACTAGGCTGGGAGCAGTTTTGTGGACAAATTGATGACTTTGAAGGTAAACCTCTAGATCTAAACACAGATTTGTTAGTCACTAGCTCACATAATCTGCGCCACCTATTCAAACCTTAATGAGGGCCATCTTTACTGGCTGGATTTTCTGCTCAAACTCCTCCTGCTCTTCCTTGGACAGCTCTGCTACCTCTGAAATCCACAACTTGCTATCTTCCTCCTTCTTATTCTCATTCTAGTACTTGTTGTCCTCTATTTCATCATTTAACCCCTGCTTGTACAGAAGAGCGATCCTTGCTTCATGCTCCTCTGCCTCGATGTTCTCAGCTAGTACCAAAAGTACATGTATATCTTTGTTGACCAGACCTTTAATGTTCTTGGCAGCAACTTCTTTTACCTCAAACTGATCTACAAAGTTTCGTGCCATAATCTGGATAATATGGGCAAAGCAGCGCATATGGTAGTACTCTCTCTCGAAGGCAGGGAGAATCTTGGTAAGGTGCTTTACTATCTTTCTATTGTTCAAGGCATTATTAAGAGTGATACTGAGCATCTGGGTATGGAATAGTGAGTGCAAGATTTTCCTGTAGAGAACAAGATGTATAACTAACCTTGTCTTCTACACCAAACTCTAATAGAATGTCTCAAAATGAGATGGCAAGATTGATGCCACTGTGTGACTATAACAAGTCATCAGCACTGTTTTTACAGGCTGTAATGTATAATCAGGTATGCATTTTTGCAAGCTCAACAAGGTCAAGCAGCATTCTGAAAGGCTTTTCCTTCAGTTCAAGGTGCACTATAACTGTGACAAAGGAGTGATAATTCAGAGAGGTCCAGGTATCAGTGGCGAAGCTCAGCTTCCCAGGATATGCCTGAGTGGTGGTGCATAGCCAGTAAGTACCTTGATCAATGTTATACTATATGACCCAGAGCCTTACCTGCAACATCTTGGCCAGGCACTTGCATATCATGACAAATACCACCTTGACATCATAGGAGACTATCAATGGGGATAGAACATAGTAGCCAGGCTGGCCAGATTTTGCTATTATTAAGAATCTCCTATCTGATACCATCTTGAAGGGACATAGGTCCTCTGCTACCCATCACACTGTCTAAGCTCTGCATACCAGCCAGTCTACAAGGCACTTTTGATACTGAGAAGCAAGCTCACATACCTGGTTTGGATCTTAGTCAGAGGCTGGTATAAGTATTGCATCTTTTTCTACCCTTTTTGATTTTAGAAGTCCGTGATTGACTTTGACTGTACTTTTGCTTTTACCAACTTTTCACGAACAATGTCAACATTATTTAATTTGATCGCATGGTCAATAGCCTCATTCCTCTAACAGAGCTGCACATGTTTAAATAGGTTTCTGCTCAAAGCGTAGTCTTCCATATTAAGGTATTACCTTATCTTCATATTATAGCCTATCTTCATGCACTAGAACAAGTGCAAATGCTGGCCATTCTTGTACTCTATCAGAACCTCAGTCTTGAAAAAACTATATATGGATGAGCACTACCATTTTTGGGCCCGCTCTGTGACACATCAATGTTTGCATGGTCAAGTCATATAATGGATATTGCATGCTTACTGAGTTTCTTGTCCGAGTCGACTATCTCTACTACATCTTCTATCCCCTTCTTACCACCTAAACTGTCTTCTCTATAGCCACCAGTCCCATTATTATTGATGATCACAAGCCCTTTGTTAAACTTAGGACTGTAAAGGTAGGAGGTCTAACTGTAAGTCAAACAAAGAGAGATCTTCAGTCAGTAAGTGAACAACTATATTGTAGGTTACCAAGTACCTGTAAGTCAAACAAAGAGAGACTACAGTAAAGTCAAGTAACTACAAGTTAGACAGATGTATGTAAGGGACTTAATCTTCAGTCAGTGAGCAAACAACTGAAGAGCAGGGACAGAGAATGCAGTCCTTATATACTGCTAAAGGGAGTGCATGAGTAAGCACTAAAGAGATCACATGTACATATGAGTAAGATAATGAGCAAGTATAATGCAAGAATTGCACCATAGTATTAGTAAGCATGGAACTACCTAGACTATTCTAGAGTAGTGTGGATTGTCCTAGAAGATACCAGATATCTCCGGACTTCTATCTATAGTAGAACAATAAGGGACCTAAATATGGTAATCTGCATAGGCACAAAAAGGCATATAGCCTTGTGTTCAGATAAGTCTATAGCCTAATATGTCCAAAGTCTAATACCCTTCTTTTTCAAGCTTCTTGTCCCTGTTTGCAGAGTCCGATGACTCCTTTCTTGCTCGACCTATCTTTAGCTTTTTTAGTAGTAGACTATTAGGATCTGGGCTCTCTGAGTCTGAGTCCTCATTTGCCCACTTGTGGTTTGGTGGCTTTTAATAGCTTCTGCAGGTGTGCCATGACCCAGCGACCTTCTCGACCTTCTCAGCCTTTTTTGCACCTACTATTTTTGTTGCCCATGTTTTAGGAGCTGATACTGATACTGCTGGTACCTTCTTTCCTTTATTTGTAGTCTTGGCCATAGTGTAAGGCTGGGTAGTCAAGGCCGCACTAAAAGTATAGTAATGGTGATAGGATGGAGGCTACTTAAAAAGAATTTTTGTGTATACAATTGATAATAGATATGATTATTTACACCAGTATACAGAATGAATCCCACACTACAGCTGCTCACCTGCCATAGTGGTGAGTATGGGTATTGGGTACCAGGCAGGTAATCCCATATGGGTATAGGCTTAGCACAGGTACCCCACTGGCCTACCCATACCCATACCCATGTAGGTATAGGTATATAAACCCATACAGATTACCCATACCCATGCTATTCACTAATAGTAAAGTAGATTAAATGAGCCACAGACATCTAAACAGTGTCACTCTTTAACTGGGAAATGGACAAGACTTGACAATAGAAGTGAGCCTACAAGGTTCTGCAAATGAAAGTTCAATGAAATATCTAGAACACTACTAGAAAGCCCAAAGTCGAATCTAGCAACAATGACAACTATATGGCTAATATAAACAAGATGACAGTTGAAGAGTGCTCAAGGCATATGCAATAGAACCTTTGTTTTTTTGCTACAAACCAGAACATATTGCCAAAATATGTCCAAACAGGTAGACAAAACTAAAGCCAGGTTGTAGGATAAACCAAAAGGTTAGACAAATCACAGAAGAGGATACAGTTAAAGTGCCTAGCAAGAAAGAGAATCAGGCCGATAATGAGGATAGTAATAATAAGTTTTAGATAGACATAGCCCAAGCAGATACAGACTCCTACGATATAGATTTTTAGAAAGGCAAACAGACCCAACACCTAATTTACCTAGTACTTTAAACTTCTATGTAAATCTAATAACCAATATAGAGCGATGCAGGTACACACTTCTCATACCAGGTTATATTGAAGTTAGAAGTAAAGTCATTGGAGTTAAAAGTCTCATAGATACAGGAGCTAATGTAGCTATCATAAACGCTAAAGTAGTTAACAAGTACCAGATACCTACAGTTAGACTACCCAAACCACTAACAGTTCACAATGTAGATGATAGTATTAACAAGAAAGGTACCATTACACACCAAGTTGAAGGACACCTCAAGATTAAGAAGTGCTGATTACCTACAAGATAGTATATGGCAGACCTAGAATAGGATAACATTATCCTAGGAATACCATAGATTAAGCACTACAATCCTATAATCAACTGGCAAGATGGACAAGTCAAGTTCAGTAACAAAGTTATCAAGAAGCAACAAGATATTTACCAATATCAGCAAATACATGACCCACCATATAGGATACTGTGGAATTTACCTAAACCTTTCACACTACCATATTTGGTCATGTCATACATAGAGATGCACAACATGGTTGAAGAAGATGACTTGATCTACAATTTATCAAAAGCTATTTGAAACCTATAGAGAAGACAAACTACTATCAACAAGATCAACAAGTCTATAGAAATTGCTATATCTGCTCTTGTTAATGGAAAAAGCCAAATTGCAAAAATTCATCAATGAAAACCTTACTAAAGGATTCATTTATCGATTAGATTCACAATTTACCTCACTATTCTTTTTTGTCTCCAAAAAAGATGGTAGCCTATGACTAGTTCAAGACTATTGAGCACTCAATGAGGTTATGGTCAAAGATGCATACCTATTGCCATTAATTAACAACCTCTTCAACCAACTCAAAGAAGCCACTGTCTTTACCAAATTTGATGTTTATGTAGAATACAACAATATTTAAATAAAAGAAGAAGATTAACACAAAGCAGCCTTTATTACTCTGTTAGGTTTATTTGAACCAATGGTCATGTTCTTTGGCCTGTGTAATGCACTAGCCACATTTTAAGACATGATGGATTGGGTATTCAAAGACCTTGTATGTGAGAGATGGCTTATTATTTACATGGATGACATGCTTATATTTTTGAATAATATTGAAGAACATCAGATACAAACTTGTCAAGTTCTTCAACATCTTCAGGAACATAACCTATACCTAAAGCCAGAGAAATGCAAGTTTGAAGTCCTAGAGGTTGAATTTCTTGGTACCATTATCTGTGCAGAAGAAATTGCGATGGACCCAGTTAAACTCAAAGCTATTCATAAATGGCCTGTACCCAAAACCATTAAACAAGTCCAAATGTTTCTAGGATTTGGGAACTTTTACTACCAATTTATTCAAAAAGTAGTCAAACTGTTGACCACTCTTACCAAGAAAGATGTTTCCTTTAAATAGAAACCTGAATGTGAAACAGCCTTCCAAAAACTTAAGAGGCTATTTACTAAAGAACCAGTATTACACATTCCCAATCCACATGAACCATTTCAAGTAAAATATGATATATCTAGAGTAGTGACAGAAGCCATCCTCCAACAAAAAGGCCCTGATGATCTTTAGCACCCCTATGCCTATCTCTCTAAGTCATTTATAGAAGTAGAACGAAATTACCAAATCTATAAATGAAAAATACTTTCCATTATTTGAGCCTTTAAGACCTAGCAACACTTTTTACAGGAATTGCTATATCCTATCGAGATTCTCACAGACTATAAGAATCTCACATACTTTAAAGCCTCACAAAACCTCAATTGATGATAGGCATGATAGCATATGTTTATATATACCTTCAATTTTGTTCTCAAATATAACTCTAGAAAAACACTAGTCTAAGCAGATGCTCTGTCTAGAAGGCCAGACTATAATGGAAGGGAAGAGGATAACAAAGGAATTACTCTCCTCAAAGAGAAAGTCTTTATATGGGCCATCAATATTAAACTTAAAGAACAGATATAAGATAGCAAAGTCTGCAATCTCTGAGTAGTCACTTTCTATGCCAAGAATGGAAAAAAGCTAAAATGACCAACATTTGGAAAAGCCAAAGACTGGTCCAAAGATGATAGAATTCTCCTATATAAGGACAAGGTTTATGTACCTCCTGATGATAATTTCTACTGAGAAGTGGTCCACATGTACTACAAACTTCTATATATAGAACATCTAAAAATCCAAACTAAAGACCTTATTTAAAGAGAATACCATTGAAATAGCATCAGCCAATTTATTACCAATTATTGTTAAGGCTGTGTGACTTGTCAAACTACCAAAGTTTGGACAAACCTGACCAAGCCTCTGCTTATACCAATTCTACACAGCAGTAATACCCATCCATTTCAAGTAATTACAATAGACTATATTATGGATCTGCCTCTTATAGAAGAAGGATATAATGCCATTCCAAGTTGTAGTCAACCATGACATTACTAAGGCTGTAGTTCTTAGTCTATGCATAAAACAGATTACAGCTATGGGAGCAGCAAAGCTTTTATGAAAAGACACCTTTAGTCACTACAGACTTTTACAGAAGATTATTTCTGACAGAGGACCCTAATTTGCAGCACAGGCCTTTAGAAAACTTCACGAAGCACTTGGAATCAAGACATCACTTAGCACAGCCTATCACCCTCAAATAGATAGATAGACAGAAAGGGTCAATCAGAAAATAGATCTAGACCTTCAGATCTATTGTGCCAATAACCCAGAAAAGTGGGCCGAGTTTCTACTAGCCTGGGTATTCATACACAATCAACAAACCCATTTTTTAACAGGCAAGTCCCCATTTAAACTTTTGTATAGATACTAGCCAAAAGCTATAGGCACTGTGCAAACCAAGATTAAACATCCGAGTACAGAAGAACGCCTCCAGGCACTGGAGCAGGACCAAGAGAACACTATAGTCTTGCATGCACAGGCTACAATAGCTATGGCAAGGCACACTATAGAAAAACCTGTGAACTTTCAGAAAGGAAATAAGGTTCTTTTAGAATCGACACATCTTAAGTTGCCATATCTATATAGAATGCTGGCTTCTAAAAGAGAAGGCCCCTTTACTATTGCAGTAGTAATGGGTCTGGTTACATACAAACTTAACCTTCCAAAGAAATAGAAGATACATCCAGTATTTTATGCAGCTTTCCTAATGCCTTATCAAACAACCAAGGAGCATGGCCCTAACCTTTCTAGACTGCCACCAGA
>BACB01001401.1:0-11817 GCA_000338015.2 Ganoderma multipileum BCRC 37180
AAGTTTATAAGGATAAAGAACAAAAAAAGGCTAAGAAGGAGGCCACTAAAGGTTGGAGCAAGTGTTACGATTATGGACTAACACATATGCTCTTGCCTTATTTTCTTTGTTTTCGCTCGATGGACAATCCAGGTATTAAACCGCTGACCTCACAATGTGACTCTTCTTCTTCTTCTTTATCATGATATGCTACTAGGTTACCGCTGTGACCCTGTATGATTTATACTTTGGATCTGCATACGTATGACTCAGTGTGACTCAATATGACTTGTTCTCTAGACCCGGACTTATATGACTCATCCCTGTATAACTTGACCAGTGTCTAGGACTAGTATATATAGGTAGACTCCCCAGCAGGGGCCCTCCAGTTTCCAGTCTCTTGTGCTCTATACAGATACTTGTTTAGCTCCATAAGTGTTCAACTGCTTACCCTTTGCTTCTATCTAATCTAAGGTATAGGTACTTCAACAGTACTTATACCCTTCTACCATCTACGTCCCCTAGAGTGCGCCTCTAGTATCCGTTTGCTTACTTAGTAAGTAATTGGTCTGAATGTCAGCCTTTATATCTGCATGGTATAAAGCTAGAATGTAATATTAGACTGGAAACTGAACCACTGTACCTGTTTAGATATAGAGTATTCCAACAAGCTCGACATTACATAGTAGCAATGTCTGGAAGCATACCATGACCAAGGAAGATCACGAAGCCTATATTAAGACCAACATAGAGATATCCTGAACAAGGAGTTCAGGAAGCCTTGAATTGGTAATTTAAAAAGGTCAAGAGGCTCGGAGCCTAAGACTTGACAAGAGATAACACAGTAGATCAGACCAAAACTTCAATGCTGGGTCTCAACATCTGTTGCTAGGGTGGCCTACTACATGACCCATTCAGCTATTGAACATACATCAAACAGTCCCTTACGCTAAGAAGGTTGCACTACCAGTCCCTGATCGGGATACAGAAGAATATTACTACAAAGTTACGGTGCTACAATACATCCTTAACATCATGGAACCTAAAGGTGTTAAGGTTAACACCCCACCAGTAATTTTGCCGAGATCTCTGAAGTCAGAACTTCAGAAGGCAAGCTCTAGCAAAGGCAAAAAGTGTGCAAGAGAAAAGTTTCTACAAACCTATAACTCGATTGGAGACAAGTTCTCCTTCCGGGAGCCAAGCAGTCACTCCCACAGCAAAGCATTGTTAGAATTACTTAGCCTACTGCTCAGACAGGTGCAAATACCAAGACCATTCTCTCTGACTCCTGACACCTATTGGTTGGAAAGTTCTGCAACCATTTCTAGGTATTTCCCCAATGGACCTAACTAGTAGGATGTTCCACTTAGTGAACTAGACCAAACAAACCTACGATGATCAGGAATTATACTTGATATCTTTCGAGAAGAAACCCCAATCCCATATTTGAGCAACAGGTCAGAAGCTGTAAGTACATAAAGTGATGACACCATCAAGAGGCTTTACTTTTCCAGACACTCTGTCCTAGTTGACCTCATGGATCTCCTTACAATCATTTGTAAAAATCTCAAGAACCTCCAAGACAACCAATGCCTCCTAACAGGTTTCAATAAACAAACGCTAGAGGATTTGATCATACACCTCAGCAATATTTTAGAAACCCTCTTCTACTGGAAGTTGAAGCTGAGAACTCCTCATGCAAATTGTTTGCTAAACTACAGCCATTTCCTGCACAACCACATCCTCTACTTGAAGAACTGGCTGTATGACCCAAACTACTTGGTAGATCCAGAACTTGCAAATGACCTCGAAAAACTCAAGAAGTGCATTAAGCAGCGAAAAGAGTTCAAACTGTTCCATTCAACCGAGAGAATTAGGAGTCACACTGCATGAGTAAGCAGACCTACACATGTACAGGACAACAACATGCTTATAACAATACTACTCATAGAAACCAACACCACATCTTCCTCACCACCAGGTACAAGGACTAGAAGGACCATGACTTTCCACTTTGTCCCAAACAGTATCAGAAGGTACCTCAACTAGTTAGGCTTATGGGTCAGCAAAGTGAACCAGCAAAAACCAACAAAGAATATATTAGAAGAGAACACTATCTTGGAAAGAAAACGATCAAAATTAAACCTCCAATTACTCTGAGCTATAGCCCGATCGTTTTGTTAAGCCATCTCACATCTATCAAACTTGCTGTTTTACTACTTCTACTGGTCAAAGACTTTGACATCTCTGTCCCTGACCCTCTCATCCTTACCAGCTCTAAGCCCATTGAAATAGAACCCACAGAATCTGGACAAGGAGCAACTCACCTTAGACCAGAAGATCCAGAAAGCGAACAAATGCCTCAAAGAGCACCAACGCCTCATGGAAAAGTGGAAAAGAAAGCTATAGAAAGCGATTCAAGTGATCAAGAGGGAGACAATGAGGTATCATCAACACTTCAACCTAAATATATATCAAATGTACCTTCTTACCAGGTAGAACGCAGACCAGAGCTTGGCCCAATGGATAAATCACAATTGGAAGACACTGTACCCACACTGGTGGCAGTTTCTAAATATCCCAGCCAGGATGACTTGTATGGAGTCCAACTCGACAAGAAAGGACTTCGCCTCCCAAATAGACTAGCCACATACTGATTCAATTGGCAAGGCCTCGAACTCTTCAGGAGTTTTGATTCAAGGAGAGAAACTCTTACAGATCTCATACTCTACATCACCAACCCCAACTGTACAGAAGACAAATGAGAAAACTTTGCTTGATGATTGGTAGCAAACTTGTGTCCTGTCAAACTTGACACACCTTCTACTGTGGTCTCGGTTGCTCTACTCGATGACCACATCAGCACAGGGGCTAGTGCAATAGCAGGACTTAGAATTGCTATGTGCTAGCCATCCTATAGCAAATATGCTAGCCTAAGCTATCAACCAAGAAGTCTATTGTCTGCTCAGACCTTTGGTCTAACACCACCAACCTTCTACAGTTTTGATCCATTGGGGACTCAGGATTGGTATGGCACCTGAGCCCCATGGTCCTGAGGTAGAGCTTGTCTATCTGCAAACCCGAGTATTTGTACTCCCAAAGGAGATGAGGATAGAGAACTGACTAAAACTGAGTTCAGAAGACATCCTGACCCTAAACATCCACAACAGCCCACAGGAGGCTCTGGAGAAGGAAACCCTGGAGGCCCTGATAATGGCAGTAGAGACAATGGTAGAGATAGAGGAAAAGGTGGTCCTCTGAGAGATGGAATACCTGGAGGACATGGTGATCTACCTAGGACCCCGGAAGGGGGCCCGCCAGGAGGAGGACCTCCAGTGGTCAGACTTGGAGCATAGTCCAGCACAATCACCACTCTCAGGCCACCAAGGGGTAAGGGAAAAGTCAAACCCCCTGATGTCTTTAATGGCAACCGAGAAAAGTCCAAAATGTTCATCAACCAACTCTACCTGCTCTTCACTGGAGAACTGGAACAGTATATCTCCAATCAGGCTTACGTTGCTACCACTCTCTCCTACATGGAAGGAGAAAATGTGAACTACTGGAAAGAAGCACATATCAACAACATTAGATATGGTTTTATGCCAACTTGGAATGAATTTGAGCTCAGATTTTGGGACACCTATGCACCACTCAATGAGGCTGAGAATGTAGTCCGAGCCCTCAATGAGTACCATATGTGAAGTGGATGGACTATCTATGAATTCAATGCATGGTTCAATTACCTCATCACCAATAGCTGAATCACAGATGAGGTTGCTCTCCTTGCTTACTATAGACAAGCATTGCCTAACGATATCTGAGAAATCATTGCAGTCTCCTTCCCCATCCCCAGAAGTCTCACAGACTGGACAGACCAAGCAGCAGAAGTATAGGATAAAGCTTTATCTAGATGTACTGGAACCAACAAACCAAAATTCTTCTGAAAGCTGCATTGTGCCATAGAAACGAAGGTATGACAAAATCAAATAGGTGATATAGAGGACAGCGATACCAGCACTTCAGCTGATATCAACAGGATAACTAAAGAAGAGTGCTCACAACATTTTGGAAACAGTTTGTGTTTTAACTGCCACAAACTAGGATACTTGGTCTGAGACTGTCCCAAACTGAAGGAAAAAACACCTACATGAAAACTGAAATAACCTGTACACAAGGTTCAAAAAGTTGTCAAATCTGAAGAAGAACCTTCAGCTGAGAAAACCAATAAAGATGAAGCAGATGATAAGGAAGATGATGCTCTGCACCTGAACACTATCCAAATAGACAATAATGACTTAGATTTTTAGAGTAGCAATTAGTATTGATGTCTGATATACCACATGACATGGACATTTGTATCTTTATTATTATGAATACTATGAAAAGGTGCCATGCCCTTCTAATTTCTGGATATATTGAAGTCAGTAAAAAAGTCGTTGAAGCCAAAGGACTACTAGATAGTGAAGCAGATGCCATCATCGTGAACATGAAACTCATTCTCAAGTACAAGATTCCAACTGTTAAACTACCATGACCCCTCACCTTTTGGAACATGGATAATAGTATCAACAAACAAGGAACAATTACCCATTGAATAGAAGGCCACTTCAAGGTTAAGAAAAAAGCGCTCCCTACCAGATGGTATATAGCAGATCTCAGAAAGGATGATATGATCCTAGGTATGCCTTAGATCAAATGCTACAACCCCACCATCAACTGGTGAACTAGGGCAATTACCATTAACAACAAGACCATTGCTAAACAGCAAAAGATTCAACAGTTTTAAGATACTCATGATTTACCACTGGGAACAATTTAGAAATTACTAGCACTGGACACTTTACAACACTTGGTATTATCCTATATTGAAACAGTGAAGGATGTTATTGAGGAAGAACCACTAACACACAACCCAATCAAGTTACTTAACCAGCTACTGGACACCACAACTTATATCAAAAAAACCAACAAGTCCACAGAAATTGCTATTAAGGCCCAGAAGATAAAGGTAAAAAATCACTTGAGGAACTCATATCCTCTTATGCACTTAACTTCAGAAAAGTATTCGAGACCAAAGCAGCAGAATGATTTTCACCATCAACTTCCTGGAATTATGCCATCAAACTCAAAAAGGAGTTCAATGTCCATAAACAGCAAACTTGGCACAAGATCTATCCATTGACAATCACCGAAAAACAAAAATTGTAAAAGTTCATTGATGAAAATGAGGCAAAAGGCTTCATATGCAAATCAATCTCCCTGTTAGCAGCACCATTCTTCTTCATTTCTAAGAAAGACAGTTTACTATGACCAGTTCAAGACTACCGATCACTCAATGAAGCCACCATCAAGAATATTTATCCTTTACCCCTTATCAATAAACTGGTCAATAAGGTCCAAGATGCACAAGTCTTCACTAAGTTTGACATATGAGCCAGATATAACAACATCCAGATCAAAGATGGAGATCAATGGAAAGCAGCATTTATTACCCCTTTTGGAACCTACAAACCTATAGTTATGTTCTTTGGGCTTTGCAACACATGTGCCACATTTCAAAGCATAATAAATTATATCTTCGAAGATATGCTGCAAGAAGGATGGTTAGTTATCTATATGGATGATATCCTTATCATCTCACCAGACTTTAACACCTATCATAAATGAACACAAAGGGTCCTCTAAAGACTACAAGAATGAGATCTATACCTAAAACCTGCTAAATGTGAGTTTGATATCAAACAACTCGAATACCTAGGAGTCATCCTCCTCCAACCAGGAGAGGTACTAATGGATCCAGTCAAACTCAAGGCCATTTATAAATGGCTGGCACCAACAATAGTTAAACAAGTCCAAGCATTCCTAGGGTTTGGCAACTTCTATCGCAGGTTTATCTACCACTATTTAATGATTGTTCACCCACTTATGGAACTAATGAAAAAGGATGTACCATTCAAATGGTCAACTGGATATGAGGCTGCCTTTCAAGAACTCAAGCGAAGGTTTACAGAGGAACCAGTACTGAAAATCCCAGATCTAATGGCACCATTCCAGGTAGAAGTAGATGCTTCCAAGGTTGCTACTAGTATAGTTCTCTGACAGCAAGACACAGATGGCCTCTGGCACCCATGCACATACCTCTCAAAGTTATTTACACCAGCTGAGTGGAACTACCAGATCTACGATTGAGAATTGTTAGCAATCATCTGTGCATTCCAAGCATTGCAACATTTTCTACAAGGATTTCTACATCTAGTAGAAGTTATAACTGACCATAAGAACCTCACTTACCACTAAAACTCTTGCAAGGTGAGCTGAAGAGAAGCACAGTAGAAAATCTTCCTCAACTTATCTCACTTTGTTCTTAAACATAACCCAGGAAAGACCCTAGTCCAAGCAGATGCTCTGTCCAGGAGGCCAGACTATAATGGGGGGAGGGGAGGGGGGGAGGATGACAACAAGGACATTACCATGTTACCAAAGGAACTATTTATCAAGGCTGTAAACATGGAACTACAAGAATGCATCTGCAAAAATAAGGCCTGACCAGTGAAACTCAAACTAATGCAAACTAAAGCAGGAATAACTCGGTATTGGCCAGACTATGGGACAACTAATGACTGGACAGAAGACAAGGGAATACTCTTGTATTGAAACAAAGTCTATGTACCACCTGATAATGACCTCTGATGAGAAATAGTGTGACTCTACCATGAACCGGTCTACATAGCATACCTAGAAATTTAAAAAACAAAGGATCTCATTAAACGAGAATACTACTGGGAACAGATGGACAAATTTATATAGAAATATGTCCGAGGATGTACTACATGCCAAACAACCAAAGTTTGGACTAATCCAATGAAGCTGCCACTCATACCAATCCCATACAGCGGCGATACTAGACCCTTTTGAGTAATTACTATGGACCATATTGTAGACCTTCCAGATACAGAAGACGGCTACAATATGGTCCAAGTAGTTATCGACTATGACATATCAAAGGCTACTGTCCTAAGCACTTGCACAAAAGGAATCACAGCAATGGAAGCTACCAGACTTCTGTGGTAAGATGTATTCAGCTACTTCAGACTACCAGACAGGATTATTTCGGACTGAGGACCTCAGTTTACAGCCCAGGTGTTCCAAAAACTCCACAAGGCACTCAGAGTAAAGACATCCATGAGTATGGCATATCACTCACAAAT
Source organism: Ganoderma multipileum BCRC 37180 (assembly GCA_000338015.2). Classification (NCBI taxonomy): domain Eukaryota; kingdom Fungi; phylum Basidiomycota; class Agaricomycetes; order Polyporales; family Polyporaceae; genus Ganoderma; species Ganoderma multipileum. Next base: position 7,188 of record BACB01001401.1, read on the forward strand.
GGATAAACAAATGGAACATCTTAATCAGAAAATAGACCTGGACCTTCAGATCTACTATGTGAACAACCCCACCAAATGGGCAGAATTCCTTCCAGCCTGGGAATTTGCAACAATCACCAAGTTTACTTCTCCACCAGCAAGTCCCCATTTGAACTTCTATATGGATATCAACCAGATACAATCAGCATGGTCCAAACCAAGGTAAAACATCCAGTGATAGAAGAATAGCTCCTGGAACTACAGAAAAGCCAAGAGAACACCATTGTCTCCCATGCAAAGGCAGCAGCTGTAATAGCCCTTCATATCAATAGAAGGATGCCAGCATTCAAGAAGGGAGACAAAGTGCTTCTCAAATCAATGAATCTCCATCTACTATACCCATATAGAAAACTAGTACCCAAACAGGAAGGGTTCTTTCCCATAGCCAAAGTAATGGGCCCAGTAACATACTAACTAAGCCTTCCAAAAAAGTGGAAGATACATTCCATATTCTATGCCACCTTACTCATGCCATATCGCATCACCAAGGAACACGGGCCAGACCTGCCTCAACACTGCCAGATATAATAGAAGGAGAGGAAGAACATGAGGTTGAAGCAATTCTCAATCATTATATGACTAGAAGAAAATATAAACAAAGACAGTACCTGGTCTCATGAAAGGGCTGGAATCATTCTAGAACTCGTGGAAACCAGAATCTAATTTCAAACATGCTCCAGATATTTTCTGAGCATACAAGAAGAAACACCACTTGAAGTAACATACTTCAATCTTTCTACTATACTGACACTATAGCTGCTGCCAATATTGACAACATGTACACCCTCCTCTTCCACCTTGTTATCACCATCCGCACCCCTCCAGGTATCAGCTAGATCACCAGCTGTGGCCAGACCAATGAGGGGACCTGGGTCTTCATCTAGGATGAGGCTGCCAATACCAGTCTTCTCTACCACCTCTTCGAGCAGTGGACTCCAAAAGGTACAATGGGCTATAGAACTTCCTGGGTCCAGCGCATCATCCGCCAGACCATCCAGACTCAGTTCTCTTGGGCCTGGCAGCTCTGGTGGCATCATGAGTGGTTCCTCCCAGTCCAGTACTACCCTCTCAAAGAAACACTTTAAGAACTATATTGGACCACCCTCTAACAACTAGAAGTGGAAAAGCACTGGAATCTGGCCTAGCAGCAGAACCTCCCCTGTCAATTGGGAGCATTCTTCCCCAATCGGGACTAGGGAGCCCACTCCTCTTAAAAGGAACATTGTTGTAGTATGTTGTTCTCATCCTTTTACCAACACCTACTCCCCACTACTTCTACAACTACATTCATTCTCACTTTTACTGCCTTCGCTACCCTCCTCCTTGGCATGTAGGCAGTCGCCACCATCTGCCTCTACTTTCTTATCAAGAAGATCATGGCGTGCATCATCACTATTCTTACTTACCATTCTGACCCTCCCTCTTGTACAGTGGGATGGAACATGTGATGAGAGCTGTCAACCAGGACAATGACCTCAATGGCATATAAGGCACAGCTTTCTACTCCGTCCATCCTCCTATCCATACTCATTAACACCAGTTGAATGCAGCATATGTTATCTGAGGAGCAACAAGAATATGGAGGATGTAGTGATCACAGTGGATAATCAGTACGAGCGAGTAGTGATCATAGGTAGAGTAGTAGAGGAGGATGTAGATAGGTTTCCTCACATGGAGGGTAGAAGTGTTGACCCTGGCAAAGCTCCTCTCACCATCATCGACCTTGAGCTTAATAACATTCTTCTTCCCCTCCATAGTCTACCTGATGTTGAGTGACTTCTACTGTCACTCATCGCTGGTTTACTGCAACCAGTGTCCCCTTCTCATTTGTAGTACTAGTTTGAGCCTGCAAAATGTATCTCATCGCATGTCTGTATTGCCCGATGACACAAGCATCCTAATGCCCCTAAGTAAGAGATACCCAAAAGGGAAAAAATCAGACCACTCGTCAAATATATACCAATATTTCTTAAAGAATCAACTCACAATTATAATCCTATACAGGTATTAAAGCAAGAGCACGTCATTAACCCCTGACAACCCTAATATGATGCCATATACTGTCCTTATAAAAGACCCCTCGACACATCCTAAAAGTCGACTCTCTCTTCCTTCCATTATTACCTCTATGCCTTAGATATCGGACAACAGGTCAGCTCCTTACTCTCATTGCAACCCTCGTCACTCAAGCTACAACCCTTACACTAGCGAACCTACCACTATGACAGGTAGAAACCCCATCTCTTATGAGCACCTTTCTCAGGCACCAGTCTCCCAAGAACAAGAAGGAACTCTCGAGGATTACATCAGTTGGGTTATTACCCAGCCAATGCTACAAGCAGAAGTGGGCAGTAGGACGACCCACATTACACACTTTCGTACCTTTACTGACGTCTATTGTAAGTGTACTCACTCTACCTGGCTCCTTGGTCTCATCAACAAGTTTGTCCAGGCTGCAGGAGGTCCTGCAGGACAGAAGCGACTAGTAAAGAACACCATCGAGGTGCTTCGGCTCTCTAGCTATGAAGTTGCCCATTGTGTCATGATTCATATGGTGATAGAACAGATGACCAGGGCCCTCTAACATCTTCTTCCTGCTTAACCACTCGGAGCCTACTAGTCCTTCGAAACATCAACCAGCATTAATGCCTCAGTTGCAGGCCCCACTATGCTCGAGGTGCCAGTCGAGAATACTCTTGAGGTATGAGCCCTGTATCTATGGTGCTTAATCATGCTTATCCAAAATCTACAGGACATTGAGACTTGACACATTAAAGAGTGAGCAGAAAGCATCCCTCCTATGAGGATCGACACTCCGATGCCCTTGACTAAGGACCCTGACCCCCATAGTCCTCCGGCACCTCCGTCCTTCCTGGTTATCCCTTGTGTCAACCTGGCCGACCTTATCCTTGTTCCCACTATGAGTTCGGAGGTCGACAAGAACCAGCCCCTATTCCTCATCTTCTACCAGCTAGGGTTGACACTGAAGATCGCCTGCACCCCTCTCCTATGGCGGTTCGTAGTATCGCAAGCTAGCAGGATCATCACCACCATCTATTGGAATGACTTCCCAAGTGAGTGGCCTCCCCATATCATCGAATCGATTGTCAAGTATGTGCTTGGCAATGACCTATTGCCAAGTACACTTGACCACGCAGTCTTGTGCGTCGAAAATGCCTTAGCTTGACATGCCAACTGCTCTACTACTTGGAGACTTACTACTGATGAACTGTAATACCATGACCGATACCTCTTAGTCATCAATGAGTCCAGTGAACGGGTTAGCAGGTATTGGGAGAAACAATGACTCACAAGGGATGCATATAGCCTGATCATGTACACCCTCAAATGTTTCTAGAAGACATGGGACTACACAGAGTGAGAAGTTCCCTATTGACATGCTCTTCCTATCAGTGTCGACTCCTCTCTCCTGCACCTACTAGGAAGGGACCTGGATGCATTCCACCTGTGACCTGAGATCAGGTCAGGCCTACTCCCAGCCTACCACTGGCAGAAGTGGTGGATCATCCACTTGCACGCTGACTGCATATACAAACTCCATGAAGAAAGTTGAAAGTTCCAAGACCTCACTACTTCCTTGTGGCCCAATTTGAAACCCCGCAAACTGACCCTCGAGTTCCTCTACATGCGCTATGTCATGGCTCTCACACAACGTTAAGTGGGCAAATATATGGCATTCATGACATACTGTGCCCAATTTATGGTTCAACAGACATGTCGAGACATATCGCATCAAGGCACAGATGGTCGGGATGACCATCAGGAGGGAGAGGGAGCTAGTGTTACAATCGTGGACTAACATATACATCCTTGCCTTATTTTCTTTGTTCTCGCTCGATGAACAACCTAGGTATCGAACTTTTGACCTCATAATGTGACTTTTCTTCTCCTCCATCATCACAATATGTTACTAGGTCACTGCTGTGACCCTGTATGACTTATACTTTGGATCTGCATATGTATAACTTAGTATAACTCGATATGACTCGTTCTCTAGACCTGGACTTATATGACTCATCCCTGTATGACTTGACCAGCGTTTAGGACTAGTATATATAAGCAGACCTCCCAGCAGGGGCCCTCCAGTTTCCAGTCTCTTGTGCTCTACACAGATACTTGTCTAGCTCCATAAGCATTCAACCGCTTACTCTTTGCTTCTATCTAATCTAAGGTATAGGTACTTCAACAGTACTTATACTCTTCTTAAGGCTGAACATAGGTCAACCTACAGATGATTTAGATCTGAACCTACAAGTTTGCCTAATTTCTAACCTCTGGTTGGGATCTGTTTAGGTTGACCTAGAATTTGACCTAAACCTACAGCTCTCTGACCTATCAACTACATGTTACCTAGAAGTTGACCTAAACCCATTATAGGTTGCAGGTTACTTATACTTTAGTACCTATTTTTAACGTATTTGAAGCTATACTTTAGTTATAACAATGGAGTACAAGGACATTTTAAGATTATTTATATTATTAGTACATATATGCACTCAAATTAGTGTAATTTGAAGTGCTATTAGAATAGTCAAGGTCAAAAAACCATATTTGTAACTACTTTATAAGT
>BACB01001402.1:0-14702 GCA_000338015.2 Ganoderma multipileum BCRC 37180
CTCTTCTACCATCTATGTCCCCTAGAGTGCGCCTTTAGTATCTGTTTGCTTACTCAGTAAGTAATTGGTCTGAACGTTAGCCTTTATATCTGCATGGTATAAAGCTGGGACATAACAGCAAGTGGTAGCAGCAACCCTTCTTACCACTGCTGATAATAAGGTTGTCAATGGTAACAATTTTAACTTATTTATCTATTTATCCTTTACTAATATTTAATAAAATACAGTAGACCCAAGATGCCCCCAGTGCTCACACCAGTTGCATTGGATATAACTTCCCATTTCAAAATAGTTTTCGATGACATAGATATGAATATTGTAACTAGTATATTAGAAAAACTCCATGAAAAACTGTATGGGCCAGAGGCCTAATAACCTATCCTGACCCTAATGACTCCTGACATCATCAGATAATGGTTTACCTCAATAGACATCCCCATCTTCCCTTTTTTTGAGCTTAGATATATATATGAATAAAATATGTTCACCCACATAATGATAAAAGAGAAGATATGAATAAAAATGAACAAACTAAAATATAATATACCAGAAAAATTATAGTATTAAAATCCAACAGGACTATAACTATATGATTAGTTAGGTATGCTTAGCCTAGATATTAGTACTAGTACACAGCTACATCACAAACATAAATGGAAGCAATAACCAAAAAGGCAACCAGGATCGCAGTAAGCGAAACTTGAAATCCATATAGCTGTGGCCAACAACAGGGCCAACTACACCAACTAGTATAATGTCACAGACATACTGCAGCAAAGCGCAGTTTGAGTCAATGCTAGAGCAAGCAGTGCCTCATCAGACAAGCATATGTACTAAGAAATAGACCAGGCTCAAGGCTATCCTCACACTACTTTCAACCTACACTCATAACTCACTCCTTACATTAACATGTCTATTAATCCCAACATGCTCAGTAGCAATGCTAAATGTATCAAATGGATTTTTCTCCATCCTACTTTTGGAGACAAAGTCTATACTTGTACTACCCACATCCTTGATGCACACCTCTATATTAAGCTTTATCAAACATTGTGCAAAGTGGAAATGCAATACAACAAGACAATCTAATACCTTTATAGGGCCTCTGCTCCCTATAGCAAGAAGAGCAAGGCTATTTGCAAAGCCAAAATAGCCCAGCAAGAGTGCTTAAAGTTAGTCCTGTATCTCATGCAAGCTAACCTTGACACTCTGCTCATTATAGAAGCTCTCAATAATCTCCTTCCTATTAGAAACTAAGACACCTCATGAGCCCTGCTAAAGAAACAGAAAACAACAGTAAAACCAGTCAAATTAAGTTCAATGATAAAAACTTTGGACTCACTTCTCCCTGCCAACCCTACTATTTCTGTTACAGGCAGCCAGAATAAAGTAGAACTAGTTGAGTCAGTCTCGATGGCTAAACTTTGAACTCAATAGTACTTCTTTCTTCCAACCCTATCACTCCTATCATGTCTAACTAGAATGAAATACCCCTCTTTTTATTTATTCCAACCAGAGATGGTAATCATCTCTTAGGAGATCTGATGCTATAGAGACTCATTCAAAAGAAGTCAAATAAAACTCTTATCCTGGTTCATCAAAAAGACTTCCTAGTAAACTATACCTCCAAAATCCTATACCTCAAACTCCTTCTCCTGCAACTGACTCTATCCAATTGAGTGCTCAACACTACGTATCTGTGTCTCATTGATACCATTGCTTAGTACCTAAACATCAAGGCTACTATCATCTTTCCTAAGTGCCACTCTACTCATGATGATATCTAATATAATAAACTATATCTTGCAGCTCTAGATGAGCCATTTACCTATCAGGAATGTTGGTATACAATGCTTTACCAATTGCACTTTCGATAAAATTGTCAACACCACTATAACCACTCTTTTAAACTAACCAACATCTATCTATCTCAAAAAATGAGCCCTCATAGCTCTTACACTCCCAAAAGATTTCAACATACTCCAACAAGTGTCATGAGACCTTGCCTTTTCTCATGAAGGAAGTCTCCTTGCAGCCATTAAAGCAGATAATGTTTACATTATCAGAACCTCAACAAATGAGGTCATTGCCATTGAGGCCATAGCAGAGGTTTTCACTCAAGCTACTCATTCTCTATATGAACTACAATAATTAACAGCTCAAAACACTTTAGATGTTGGTTCAATGCACTCTACAGGACACATGCTTCCTTGCAGCTATACTACCTATAGTAGCCAACATTACTATCCTTCGATATGCATAGAAAGGTCACAAGCTAGTCTTTATTTAGACATAGCCATAGTACAGTAGATAGAAGTTCTGCAGTCATAAATACTGGTGTTCTGCAGTTCACATCATATTAGATAGACCTCTCTTAATTCCAAATACTAAGATAAATGCCACAGTCCATAGTATATTTGGTCTACAGTCCAGTAAAGCCAGGGTCATAGTATATAAAGCCAAGCCCCAAAAGGGGCTAAAATCTCAAGCCTACTCACAAATAACACACCCACTACAATAGACTACATACATAGCAAAATGACCCACTTTCATTGCTCTTGCATTCATACTGATCACTTTGCTGCACAGGCTGCATGATGCCTTCCTCCTATGAATTTATTTACTATTGCCCAGTTATTAACTATGACCACGTTTTGTGACAACCCATCAGTCAAAACAGAAATGGAACTCTTTCCAATCAAGTTAGTTAGGCACTTCTGCACTCTGATCTCAAACACCAGGTTGCCACATGAATGGCAGACATCTACATCGATATCTATTGTCACTTTGCAACACTCACAACCTACTACTCTGAATATGTCTGCTACATTAAAGGCCTTAATGGCCCTTCAAACTGGTGAGAATTTGCCCTCTACACCACATGAGCAGCCTATGGAGAAGCACTCTATGGTACAACATCTCTCATAGATACAAAACTAGCCACAGGACAAATGGCTAATACCCTAGCTCTACTCCTTTCGTATCACACCCAGTATAACCCTAATCATGACTATATAGTTCGAATGTGCCTAGGATGAGTACAAGGCAATCCTATAATCCACCTAGGTCTATCACACATCACCCTTATGGTTGAAGAAGTCATACCTGTACTGGAAAGACCTTGCACCTCTATAGCTCTGGAGAAAATGATAGATCAAGAGCTGGAAAGGATTGCCATTCCAACTATCAATATAGCAATCTCTACCACTCTTAATTTCTTTTCATATGCCCTATCTCCTACGAGTAGTGTGTTAACCACTACTACTAACATTCTAACTATGTACAGTCAGTATGTGGCTCAATATATGCTCAACAAGTCTCAAAAGTTTCGTGTTCTTCTTACTCCAATATTAGAACACTCTAACCATACTCATGACTCCATGCCACCACTGGAGCTACATGCCACAGAGAGCCCTAACACAAGCACATCAGGAAGTATACCTGCTACACCTGCATCTATGACACCACTGCTAGTACTACTCTACATTTCTCCAAAGCATATCACATTCTTTACCATTGGCAAATATGGTCTTGTTGGAGATGGACCAGAACCCTGGCACCTTATCTGCTATGAGGAAGGAGAAAACAATATTCTTGTATATTATGAAAACTTTTCTACATATGCAACCTATACAGAGCTCAACAAGCTCCTATGTGCTGCAATGCCTATACTTTTACTTAACAAAATTTACCATATGCAACTTCACCTTGAAAGCACTATTGCCTTCTATGCCAATACTAAATACACATATATAACCAAAATCTATAACATGTTTTATGATGAACCATATATTTGGACTATTGATATACTCACCAAAGATGTAGCCAAGTAGCACATCCTTCAAACCAACCATTCTCTTGAAGACACAATAGCTGCCTGTATTACTCTACTCAAGAGAATGCAGGAAGCTGACTTTTGGAAATGCTACATGATTAGCACATCTGAAGTCTCTAAATGAATCCTTGCTCTATAACATATTGCAAGAGACCTCAATAAATGTGTTGGATAGGACAAACTCTCTGAGAATGACATCTTTATAGTCCGATAGAAGCACAAATTCTAGCTAATTCACACATTCTAAGGAGAACTTGTTATCCTCAAACATAACTCTGATGAATATAAAGACCTCATGTACTCAATCTACACAAGCAATCCTGTCTAACATATTACCTAACTTTATCGCATGCTAGACAATCCTTTACAAGATAATAAGGCTGAACATAGCTTAGCTCAACACTGCAGTTAATCCTTAACCAAGCCAACTTTGAACTGTGGTTATATGAGCTGCAGTTTACTGTTAACCACAGTTTAATTGAACTGTGGCTCCAGCTCAAAGGTTGCCCACTACAAATATTAACCATAGGTTAACTGTGGTCAATAAACCCTGTCTAATAGGCCGGATTTATTTATTAAGGCTTAGTGCACAGGTAGAGGTTTGAACCGAGAGCCTAGTCTATTCAACTAGCCAGTTTAACCATTGCACTAATAGACCATTACTAGTCTACAAACATTGTTATCTATGTACCAACTACCTTTCCGGGCTTTATCTTATCTTATCTCTTTAGCTAATAGTACTTAGGTAACTACCTATATAGGCTGGTAAAGGTCTGCTAGTGCAGTGGTTAAGATACCTGGTCAAATAAGTATGGATCTCTGAGGTCTCCAGTTCAATTCTCAGACAGAGCACCTCTGCATAAGTAATTAATTGTATTAACTATGGTTATGGATGATAACCATGGTGTAAACTACAGTTTATATTAACCAAACTGCAGTTAATACATAACCACGGTTCAGTTAAGCCACAGCTCCAGATTAAGCCTTTTGGAAGACTATTAACTGTAGGTATAGCTCTAGCTTAACCACAGTTTAAGCTATGTTTAGCCTTACAAGATGATGAGCTAGACTGTCAACTTAATTTTGTCATTGCTGATGCCCTTTTCATCCACAACCTGCAGGCTCGAGGTGAGCCTACAGAGGGGTGGGGGGGTAATGTTATAAATACATAGTAAGTAGGCTTACTAGAGGCTCTATTTTTCTTTCTATTTTTCTATTGGCACTAGTCTGCAGTCCTTGTAATCCAAATCCACCTCATAGATATATCCCTGTTATACAGTCCACAGTCCTTGGGACCCAGGTCTCTCTGTTTTAGATATACAACTCCTTGTCTATAGCTATATACACAGATACACTTTAATGCTGTGATCTACAGTTTTCAGTTTCCATTTATAGCCTATCCTAGATATATAGTTCTTGATATAGCTATGCAAGCACAGTCTGCAGTCCACAGTATATAGCTATACAAGCACAGTCTGCAGTTCCTAGGCTTCTCTTATGTATATAAGGGGTGATACCCTAGTAGTAATCCCCAGTTTTCAGTCTCTTCTTAGTATCCAATCTATTGTGCCAGTCACAATTCTTTGCCATACTACTACATCTCCTAGAGCCCAGTGCTCTAGTATCTAACTACTAGTCCATCAACTAGTCCTTGGTCTAAACGACTCAACCTTGGAATTAACCTCCAAAGGTCGAGACATAACATCTCTATCGAGAGGTGGTATAGCTCTACCATAAACCAGTCCATATGGCTCACCCTGGAATCCAGAAGGTGAAGAACCTTGTCAAATGGGAGTACTACTGGGAACATATAGACAAATTTATCCAAAAATATGTTCAGAAATGTACTACATGCCAGACAACCAAGGTACAGACTAACCTGATAAAGCCACTACTTATGCTGATTTTGCATAGTGGCAACACTAGGCTATTCTGGGTAATTACCATAAACTACATTATGGACCTCTCTGATATAGAAGATGGCTATAATGCAGCCCAAGTGGTCATTGATCATAATGTATCAAAGACCACTATTTTAAGTGCCTGTAACAAAAAGGTTATGGCAGTGGAAGCTACCAAGCTTCTATGGTAGAATATATTTAGTCACTTTGGACTACCAGACAAGATCATCTTGGACTGAGGACCCCAGTTTGTGGTACAGGTCTTCCAAAAACTACATAAAGCTCTCAAAATTAAGACATCTATAAGCATAGCCTACTATCTACAAACAGATAGACAAATGGAATGCCTTGATCAGAAAATCAATCTAGACCTTTGAATCTACTACATGAACAATTCTACTAAATGGGTAGAGTTTTTTTCTACCTAGAAGTTTATACATAACCAATGTGTCCATTCCTCAATGGGCAAGTCCCTATTCAAACTTCTATATAGATACCAACCAGATGCAATTGGCACAGTCTGAACCAAAGTCAAGTATCTAGTAATGGAGAAATAACTTCTAGAACTACAGAAAAGTCAACAAAACACTATTGTCTTGCATGCAAAAGTAGCAGCTGTAATGGCCCTTCATATCAATAGAAGGATACCAATATTTAAGAAGGGAAACAAAGTACTTCTCGAATCAATGAACCTTCACTTGCCTTACCCATATAGAAAATTAGTACCCAAATGGAAAGAATCCTTTCCCATTGCTGAGGTAATGGGTCTAGTAATATACAAGCTTAGTCTATCGAAGAAATGGAAGATCCATTCTATGTTCTATGCTGCATTACTCATACCATATTGTACTACTAAGGAACATGGACCAGACCTGCTTGACCACCTCTGGACATAATAGAAGGAGAGGAGAAACATGAGGTTGAAGCAATTCTCAACCATTATATGACTAGAAGAAAATGTAAACAAATACAGTATCTTGTTTTATAAAAGGACTGGAAATTGTTTGAAAACTTGTAGGAACCAGAGTTAAATCTCAAGCATGCCTTGGATATTCTCTATATATACAAGAAGAAATACCACTTGAAGTAACATATCTCTACTCTTTCTATCATACTATTACCAACCTACCATAACTGACATCGACAACATGCAAGCTTTTATCTACCAGTGCTTTACTATCTACACCTATGCTCTGCTAGGCTTTCCAAAGATTACTTGTTAAGACCAGATCAATGAGAGGGTCTGGATATTCACTCAGGATGAGGCTACCAATAGCAGCCTCCTCTATTATATCTTCTGGTGACAGACTCCTAGTGGTGCCATCAGCCACAGCACTATCTGTACTAAGAATCTAGTCCAATGGATTTTCAAGGCCCACTTTTTTGAGCCTAGAGTATCTGGGTCTCAAGTAGTTCCTCCTAGTCCAGTACTACTATTTAAAGGAGACACTCTATAAACAGCAGTAGGCCACCCTTTAATGTCTCAAACTAGAATAGTACTAAAATGTGGCCTAATAATAGACTTTTTCACACTAGTTTGGTAGTTTTTTCCTATACTAGGGGGCTTGCTCCTATTAAAAGGAGCATGGTCATGGTACATCACACTCACCCTCTCAATAACACTCCTTCTCCACTCATCCACAACTATTACCACCATGTTCATCCTCACCTTCACCATATTTGCTACTCTCCTTAGCATGCAGATGGTCACTACCGTCTGTCTCTATTTCCTTATTAAGGAGGTTACAGCATATGTCATCCTTATCCTTAACCATTATCCTAACTTTCAATCTTGAACCGTGGGGTGGGGCATGTGGTGAGGTTCAGCAACAACAATAATAACAACCATGACAACGATATCCTAGGCACATTTTTCTACTCTTTCCATTGCCCACATATGCTTATTAATGATAGTTCACCACACTAGTATTTAAAAGTATCAACTAAGCGATAAGGAGATGGAGGATGCAGCAGTAGTGGCAGACTCATGGTATAAGCAGACCATAATCATAGGTAGAGTGGTAAAAATAGATACAGACAGATTTCTATACACCAATAGTACAGATATCGACCCTGGCCCAGGACCTGATATTCCCATTGATGATATTGACTATAAGCTTGATGACATCCTCCTCCCTCTCATCAGCCTACCTGATGTCTAGCGACTTCTACCATTATTGATTATTGGTTTACTGCAACCAGTGTCCCTACCTTGCTCATCATAGTAGTTTTTTCTTTATTTTAATGTATCAACTCCTACATTCCCCTTGCTCAAAGTCTATCCCAAGACTTTCACTACAAGATTATCTAAGCAACAGCTTAGAAAAAGAGATATATTAACACACCATTTTCTACAAAATGATTGAACTATTTATTGAATATGCCAATATGACATGATAATGCCTTAAACAAATATATGCAAATAAATACCAAATTGTCCCACAATTATGGTCCCATACATTAAACCAAAACCCACTGTCAACCTACATGAATTAAACAAGTGGCATGACTATTATGATACTATATGCAACTATAACTCTACCAGAGGTGAACCACTAGCAAGATACTATAAAATACCATTGACTCTATCATAGACTTAACCTTTCCCTATTTCTTTTTCATTACTATCCAGATATCCCAAACTTCAGACATTAGGTTAGCCCCTTATCCTTGTTGCAATCCTTGTCACTCAAGTCACAGTTGCTATGCTAGAGTATCTGTTGTCTCAGAAAAGGAGACCCTAACCTGTTATGACTACCTTCCACATGCACTAGTTCCTAAGGACCTGGAAGGGACCCTCCAGAACTGCATCAGGTGGGTCCTCACTCAGCCAACTCTACAGTCTAAGGTCACTGTAAAGATGACATGTATTATACACTTCCAAATGTTTGCTAATATCTAGTATAAGCGTGCCTACTCTGTATAGCTTATTGATACCCTCAGCATATTCATTAGAGCTGCTGGTGCTCTCTCTGGATAGAAAAGATTTGTGAAAAATGCTGCCAAGGTCCTGAAACTTTCTAGCTATGAAGTCATCTGTCAGGTCATAATCTATATAGCAATAGACTGAACCATAAAGGCCCTCTAGCACCTGCTCCCTAGAGAACCAATGATCTTCTATGAGTTGATGGGAAGCTGAGCAATGGACATTGATACCCCAGTTGTAGGTCCAAGTATACACAAGAAACAAGAAAATAGCACTCCAAGTATCTATAAGGTACAAGCTCTAGCACCATAATAGTTGGCAACACTTATTCTAGCACTACAGGATGCTGTCAAGCAGCACCTTTAGATGCAGGAAGATAGTACTCTTCCTGTTCAGGTCAATACCCTGATGCCCCAACTTGATGTTGACCTTCCGGTTGTCCCTTCTATGTTACCTGTATTGGACAACCCAATCTATGTCAACCCAGCAGATCTGATACTGGTCCCAGTAGGCAATTCCAAGCCTGACAAAAACCAACCATCCTTTCTTGTCTTCTACCAACTAGGACCAATGTTGCAGATCACATAAATCCTCCTGCTATGGCAATTCATTATATCCTAGCCTAACAGAGTCATCACAGCTATTCACTGCCAAGACTTTTCTATTGAATGGCCTCCATATCTGTTGGAGTCGATTATCAAGCACAGGCTCAGACAGAACCTCTTCCAACACAACTTGGAGCATACTATCCTGTGCATCAAGGATGCTCTCGCATGCTATGCTGACTGCCCAGCTATATGGCATTTTTTAATAGATAAACTGCAATACTGTGACTGATACCTTCTTGTAATTGATAAGTCTAGCAAGACTGTTTGAACCTATTGGCAGGAACAGTGGACTATGAAGGACACTTATAGCATTATTATGACCATGCTCACTCACATCCAATATTGCATCCCAGCTAACACTGATCAGGGTATGCCTTATTATTAACCTCTTCCCATCAGAATTGACATATTGCCTCTACACCTCCTAGGGAGAGACCTAGATACATTTTGCCTTACACCTAATGCTGCATATGGGTTGCTCATAGCCTATTATTGGTAACAGTGGTGGGTCATTCACTCATGGACCAATTGCATGTATAAACTCTACTAGCAAAGTCAAGAGTACCAAGACCTCATAACTCTTCTCTGGCCCAACTCACAACCTCACAGGCAGACCCTCGAGGCTTTTCACATGTACTATGTAATTGCTCTTACAACTCAGCAATCAAACAACTACACTATCTTCACCACTTACTATATACAGTTTATGATGTGTCAAGGTTATTGTGATAAACAACATTGAAATCTAATAATAGTTGGGATGATCATCAGCAGAGAGAGGGAGTTAATGTTATACTTGAGGACTAAAATATATGTTTCTCCTTGCTTTTCTCTTTTTTAACTCAACAGATGGACCGGGGTTCAAACTTCTGACTCAGACATGTAACAACCTCCCTTATGTTACTATGACCTACTACCTGGTCACTCTCTGTAACCATGTATAACTCATTCCTTGGACCTAGACTTGTATGACTTGACCTCCAGTGTCTAAGGCTAGTATATAAGGGCAGACCCTCCCAGCAGGGGCCCCCAGTTCCCAGTCTCCTTGTAATACAACAGATACTTGTCTAGTCTTACAAGCATCTAACCACTTACTCTATACTTCTATCCAAGCTAAGGTATAAGTACTTCAACAGTACTTATACCCTTTTATTCTCTACATCCCCTAGAGCATGCCTCTGGTATCTGGTTACTTACTTGGTAAGTAATTAGTCTAGATGTCTGTCCTTATATCCAGATGGTATAGGGCTGGGACATAATACTATAGGTTTGACTACTTCTAGAGGTCTGATTAAAAACTGTCTAAATCAGATCAACTTTTGACCTACAACCTGTCAGCCATATACCTGTAAATCACAGGTCAAATCAATGATTTGATTTAGATCATAAATATAAAGCTTTTATAGCTATGTTTGAGGTTTTAAGTATTTTAAGATCACTTCTAATATTGTTTATACTAAAACTATGGCAATAAGCATAAAACAAGGCCAAAAAAGCGAAAACAAACTGCTAAAACCTCCATTTTGCACTAATTTTATATATCAGAATATAGGTTAACCTGTAGGTGATTCAAATCTAGACCTATAAATCAAGAGAGGCTCATCTAAAATGGCTGATTCAAATTTATAGCTGATTCATGATATAGGTACCTAAACCTATAGATTATCAACCTATAGGTATTTTTGTAGGTTCAAGCCAGGTTTGTTACGAACACCTAGTAAGCAGGCTTACAGGAACCCACCTTTTCCTAGTTTCCTTATTGGTACAAGTCCACAGTCCTTGTAACCCAAATCTACCTCATAGATACATTTCTATTATGCAGACCACAGCCTTCACAACCCAAGTTCCCCTGCCCTAGATATACAACTCTCCATCTATTGCTATACACCTAGATATACCTTAAAAGCTATGATCTGCAGTTTTCAGTTCTCACTTATGACCAGCCTTAGACATATAGTCCTCTATATAGCTATGCAAGCACAGTCCACAGTCTGCAGCCTATGCAGTCCACAGTATATAGCTATACATGCACAGTCCACAGTTTCTAGGACCCCCTCATGTATATAAGGAACAACACTCCAGTAGTGACTCCCAGTTTTCAGTCTCTTCTTCTTTATAGTATCTAATCTATTATGCTAGTTATAATCTTTTGCCATACTTCTATGTCTCCTAGAGCCCTGTGCTCTAGTATCCAACTACTAGTCTTACAACTAGTCTTTGGTCTAAATGACTCAACCTTTGGGTTAATCTCCAAAGGTCAACATAATATTAGACTAAAAACTTTTCACTCTACCTATTCAGGTGCAGAGAACCCATACACTGTTCAAAAAACTGTTGCTATAGTTGTTGAGAAGTGCTTAGACACCTAAAAAGACACTAGTAGCAAAGTCTTACCCAGACTATACTGGTCATAGTAATATAACAAGGAATTTTCTTGAATTAGAAAGGATTCAAGAAGATCAAGAAAAAACCCAGACACTCCTCGATGAAGGGCCAACCCCTAAAGCAATCAACATGGTAGGACAATAGAAAACTACTGGAAGGTATATAACCCTGTATAGAAGAAAACCAGCAAGTAACACTTGGCTAACAAGGCTTTTCCAATGAGTACCAAAGGAAGCACTATACAGATAACTACCAACACTAGTGCCAGAAGAGTTTGGTAGAATACCTCTAGTGAATGAAAGACTTGTGACATACCAGTGGCCACCAGTTCTACCACCAAGCCAAGTACGATAGTATCTGGAAATAGAAGTCTTCAAACTATTAAAGATACTACCTGATCAAGAAGGACTGGTAGTACCCAGACCAGCTAGCAGACTGCTACCACCCATACTAGAATTCTCACAAGTACAGTCCATAGTACTACTAAGGGTTATCAAGCTTAATCATCCTCGACAGGACCTCTGAGCCTAACAACTGGCACGATGCCTGAATGTCACCTAATAGGCCACCTTTTTCACAGGTTTTCGCACCAACATTATGCTGTCATCTGCCATGAATATATACGACATGTAGAACCACATCCTGGCGCCACCCCATTTACACCACTCATCTGAGCTATCTGCTCGAATGGTCACCACACCTGCACACCTGCATGCCTGCACACCTACCCACCTGCATGCCCATATGCACGCCTGTATGCCTGCATGCCTGCATGCTTACTTGCTCGCACACCAGTAGGATCACACACCTGTACACCTGCATGCCTGCATACCTACAAGCCCACATGATTACATACCTGCTACCCCCACATTCCCATGACTGACCCTAACTGCCTACTACGTTTGCCTGCTCTTAAGTTGTGCTAAAAAGCAAACAAACATGCTAGCCACTTATGTGTCCACCACACCCGCACACCTACACCCATCTAATATATGAATGTATGCGTGTTATATCAGATCATGTACGCCATGCAGGCCAGTCTAGATATGCAAAAATATACTACATTTTTTTTACACTAAAGTTTACCATCCACCATCCACGGCCCATAATTACTCATTTACTCTGCTCATGGCTGCACACCAAGCCGGAATTGATGGTCCAGCCTCGGGGTTCAGTGATTGTCATCACTGTACATTCATGGATTCGGTCGTTGTTCTCTCGTGCATGATGTATGACAATGAAAACCATGTATGTCCCCCTATCCCTACTTGCCGCATCTGCTTCTGCTCGGCTCTTCAATGGTCCCTAGGTCTAGAATAGCCACACTGGGCCTGCACACTTTGACAGGCCAATCGGACCAACCTCGGCCTCGGTGATCCTCATCGCCATATGTTCATGGATTCTATTGTCATCCCCTTAGGCATGACATATGACAACAAAATCTATAAATGTCCCCCTATCCCTGCTTGCTGCATCCATTCTTACCCCATCTGCTCTAAACCTGTATTCGATAGATCGTCTGTCTACTGCATCTACGACCCTTATGCCAACATATCTGATAACTTATCAAGTCTGAACCATGCCACACAGTACATATGCTGTTCGTATTCTTTGGCATGTGCTAACTATATTTTCCTATAGCATACCAAGCCTACCCAGATATATCCTTTCCGGGCGGTATCAGGGTAAACATTTCCAACTAGGACCTGCATATACCTACATTATGGTGCGTCAACCACCATCCGACCATTCCGGCTGATGCAAGAGTTGATGGCTGTCTTATGTTTTGGATGAACACGGATAGGGATGTGATAAGGGTACTGCACTCATACCTTAAAATGGTAGACATCCCAGGAGGTTCACACGAAGCTATGCATTCCACAGGTGCGTGAACCGGTATTTATGTTTACGATATGGCTCCCAATCCTATACCCAAAATGCATAGGGTACTTCATCGTCCCAAAGTACTGATATGTCTTCGCTCAGAACATAAACGGGTTGCAGGATCTAGAACACAATGTACTACAGTTATGGGTATTAGGCTGGTAAGCTTTACCCATTAGCGATCATATGCGATGGTTCAACGGTGTCACAGATACGGTATGCCGGGTTGGGTTTATAAGAGGTATCATTATTGATGGGACGACTGTCTGGGGCCTGCTGAAGAATGCACACCTAACAAGCTATAGAAAGTGAACAGAAAATTCACTAAAGAGGGCATCCGGTACGAACAGTCACCCCTTGCCAACAGTCTAGACAAGAAGGATCGGGCATATCTACTTACAATGTCCTTTGAGCAAACACGCAAACTCAGCGGCCTATACGTAGGTACCAAATTTGAGGAGGAAATCTCAGAACATAACAAGTTACAATCTGAGATGGTAGCCATAAGTGGTCTGGGTTCTACCTTGGTCCACTGCTTATGGCATTCTTAGGCTGCAGGAGAGGTGGCAATGTGTTCCCTCGACACAGCTCCTACATATATGAAAGACCAGCTGGATGAACAGGCAAACTTACTGAACGTGCCGGCCATGGGATCTGCACATAATACCACGTTCCTGTTTATGCAGATGAATGTAGTTTCTACGCAGCCAGCTGGCCAAGGAGGTTAGCCTATGAGTTGGTTACAAACGACTAACCCCTCATACTGATTGAGACTGTTACAGGCAAAAAGATAAAAGCTGAGTTGGGACGAGTGGGTGGGAAACATTTCGACTTGCACGATGCGGCTGGCGGTACCACCAGCATGATAACCGATAGCGATATTGACCCAGAGATGGAAAACTGGGGTTAGTTTGCTATATGTGATTTGGGCATAGTAATCAGTATATTACCTATCATGATATGTGTGACAGGGTATTCTCACAACATCCAACAGAACTGGATGGCTTCATAGTGGTAAACTTCTGCAGCTTACGTTACCATGGGGGGTTCATGCTAACCGCTAAACTAGGTTTCACCCCGAAGCCATGGTCATATCAATTCACAGTTGTTTGCTATCCGTCTGCTCCTTGTTACATCTCAACCTTCGGAGGTTAATCCGAAGG
>BACB01001414.1:0-27041 GCA_000338015.2 Ganoderma multipileum BCRC 37180
CCTGGTTCAACTTCATGCGTACTCCAGATACAATTCCAAGCTCATATATGAACTTTCAAGGCAGCACATGCAATGGAATCAAGGATCATGAATTTTTGCATTTTTCGATTTTTTTCGCGCCGAGACGCGCGTGGACATCAATTTCGAAAACGACTGTAATCCTGTTTTGCCCCGCTCAGAACGCTGTAATTCCCCGCATGTCAATACACCGCGAGACTTCCTTCCTGGTCACTGTCATTGAATATTGAGCGACAATAAATGTATTCAGGCTCGTCTAGTAGTTGCATTGCTAACTATAATATGTAGTCATACATGCATTCAAAGCATCATCGACGGGGGACGAACTCTAAAGCAGACCTCCATGCAAAGCTCGGACCATGAGCGTGAACGTAGACGTAGACGTAAGTAAAAAAATCGATGTAACCTTATAGCGTGGTATGCGTTGGATGCGTACTCGTGATTAGTTGTGTATGTGTATGCGCGTGTGGGGCAAGACGAATGTGTAGTAGATGCGAAAGCGAAGTGACGGAGAGCAGGAGCGAATCTACGGGCCCTCACGCTTTGGGCGCGCGGACATACTTGCGGCGGTACTTGCTGTCGATGCTCTCCAGGTAGTACCCGCCTGGCCAGATGTTGTCAATCGAGCCCTCGGGGACGTACGAGCCCGCGTTGTGGTTCTTCTCGCGCAGCTAAAAAGGAAAGAAGCACGCATGATAAACCACAAATCCAAAGACCCTAGCATAAATTAGGAGCCTTACCGCGAGCGAGTCGACGTACGTCTGGCACGGCACAACGTCCATGCTCTCCAGCCTCCTAATGAGGTCCATCTTCTCCCTCACCTCTGTCGTGTCGCCCTTGACCTTGATCGTGAAGAACGAGCTCGCGAGCCCGCTCCCGAACGCGAACATCGAGATGCGCTTCCCCCGCAGCTCCGCGGGCTCGACGCTCGCGAGCAGGCTCGCCAAGCCCCCATACAGCGACGCGGTGTACATGTTCCCGCAGCGGCGCGCGCAGCGCATGCCCTTCTCGACCGTGCCGTCGAACTGCGCCTTCGCGACGGCCATGAACGTCTTCTCGAGCGTCTTGTCCGTCAAAGACGCCTTGTACGGCTGCGCGAGCCACGCCGCGCGCTCGGGCACCTGCGCGTAGCGCGGCGCGTCCGGGTTCGCGAGGAAGTCGTTGTACACGAGGCGCGCGTGCGCCTTCTGCACCATCTTGCCGTAGGGCGAGTGGAAGACGGGGTAGTCGACGTCCGCGAGCGAGAACGCGGGCCCGCCGAGCCCCGCGGCCTTCTTCGCCTTCGCGTGCTTGGCGCGGTACGCGGCGTAGGACGCGTCGATCGCGGAGATGTAGGTCGTGATCGAGAGGTGGCCGTCGACCTCGGGGTACTCCGAGTCGAGCTTGGGCTTGTAGAAGTCGTACGTGTTCGCCATGTACGTGCCGTGGATCGCTGTGAATGAGAGCAGGGGAGACGCGTGTTAGTGAATCGTGTCGTTACTCGGACTCGTGCGCGCCACGAGTCCAGGGTCAGGGATGGAGGATCGCCCAGGCTGATCGCAGTTTAGGGAGGCGCGGCCCGCACGAACGGAAGCGCGGTGGGAACGCGGGAAGAAGTGGGAAAGGGGATGGGATGAATAGAAAAAGGGCCCGTGTGGGAACGGGGTAAATTAGAGCAAGCAGACTCACGTTCGAGCACGAGTGGTGCGTTGGGCCCGATGAGCATCGCGACCGCGCCAGCACCGCCAGTCGGCCGCCCGCTGCCCTCGGCGTAGATGGCGATATCGCCTCCGACGACGATGGCGTTGCGACCGTCCCAGGACGAAGACTCGACCCAGTTGACGGCGTTGAAGAGGGCTGCGGTGGAGCCGTAGCAGGCGTTCTTGGAGTCGACACCCTCGACGTCGGTGTTGCCCGCCTCGGCGAAGTAGTCCATGAGGTGGGTCTTGGTGGATTTTGACTTGTCGATGATCGTCTCGGTACCGACGTCAATGCGGCCAATCGACTTGGGGTCGATGTTGTACTTTTCGATGAGGGACGTCATGGCTTGGGGGAGGGCGTAAGGACGACGGGGGACGAGAGATGGGGAACTAGGGTTCGTACCTGTGAGAGCGAAGGTGTTGATGTCCTCGCGGTCGTCGCAGCATGCCATGAACTTCTGGCCAAGACCGATGGTGTACTTGCCCTTGGAGACGTTGTCGAAGACCTCGAGCTCCTCCTCCGAAATGCACTGCGTGGACTGTCAGCGAGGTACCGCGCGTGTGAGGACGCGCAGAACACGTACACGTTTGGGGAAATACATCTCCATGGCGAGGATACCGACGTCCTTGGGACGCGGGGGAGCCTCGACATCCTGGCTGGTGGAAGCGTTGAGGGGGACGGTCATGTTTGCTGGCGTGAACGAAGAGGAGAGGGGGAGGGCTTGTTTTTGGAGTGAAGACGGGGAGAAGGAGCGAAATGAGCTGGCGCAGAGCGAGATTAGGGCGTTATATAGGCAAAACCGCGGATGAGACGAGGGTCGGATATTATTTTGATGAGGGTGTGGTCGTACCACCACAAGCCCTCGTCCTCCATCCTTCTCTCCCGCGTCTATTTCTCTGCTCCTGATTGGCCCGCACCCAGCAAGCGCCGGTGGCGGGCAGACGATCGCACGACGTTGCCCCGGTCCACTCAGGACGCTGTGCAAGAGTGGCTTTGTTTCCGTCCGCTGCATATCGGATTTCCGTCCATATCGTCGCATCCCCCCTGTCTCTCCCTTGCTCTTGTCGTTTCATTTCCTTCATCACAAAACAATAGCGCCCCGCCGCTCGCCGCGAACACGAGGATCCTCGCCCTGTCTCGCCTTTGCCCAATGCCGTATAGCTCGCCGCCTCGCGGGTCCTAGCATGGCCACCACGATTCACGCCTTAAACGTCCTCCTTATCTCACCTCCTTCGCTCACGACAGGCAACAAGGATGCCGGCCTCCACCAGGTCCGAATTCTCTTACGACATAGAACCGTGTACACCACACCATGCCCGAATCATCCACCTCGGCCTCTGTCTCGTGCAGGCACACGTTTCGTCTCTAGGGGAAAACAATCTCTGCGGTCTGATACTCGTGCAGCCATCTCGTCTTCTCGAGACCGTAGACCCTGGACACGGGATAGGCTTGGCTTCTCCAGCCGACTCTGCTTGCGCGCAACGGACCTCAACTCAGCTATTCCGCTGCAACCGGGGCACACACGAGGCGGAAACTGTAGTCTGGTGCGTAACTCTTTTACGTGCGCTCGTCGGTGTCCTTCAGCTGGCCGTCCATGACGGCGTCTGGATTCTCTTCCATTCAGAGTTCCGCCCGGTGACTTGAATTTGTATTGAGCACCACCATTGCGTACCTTGACAGCGCGCGCTTTCTTCACTACCTTCTTTGCATGAAATCTCATCGTCCTTCTGACCGTGCGATGGCTCCGCTCGGTCCATAATGACGTGTGCGGTGCTGGATCCCATCCATGCTGCCTCATATCTCCGGACGTATGAACGGCTGTCATGCATCATGCCCCACCAGATCCGACTCATGCGGGCTCTGCGTATGCTTAATGAATTGAGGAACATCTCCAGTAAGCAAGAATTGCTGTCGGTACGAAGCCGCCCGGAGCACTGGCATCCAAACATGATCCCGGGGGGGTCAGGCCCATTCAAATGTCGTCGTCGCTGGATCCTGTTCGGTGTTTATGGAGGGCAACCGCCGGGGATAGATCTCTCCACTCTCTGAGCGGGGGTCTGAAGGTGCGCTGGTTCTGCGAGCGTGCGAGAAGGGGAGTGGGGCCCAGAGAGTGTGGAAGGTCGAATGAGTGCGGTGACCGGATTGGGGGTGTCGCCGGTGTCGTGGCCGCACGAACCCTGCATGAGCAAGGCATCGACGACTTCATCATCCTTGAAGCCCGGCATGAGGTCGGAGGCCGGATGATGAGCAGCACCTTCGGGGCTGCTGGTGAGCAGTGGACCGTCGAGGTAGGTGCAAACTGGGTACAAGGCACGCAGACGGGTGACGGGCCCGCGAATCCGATCTGGGAGCTCGCGAAGAAGCACTATTAATGTGTCCCTGCGTTCAAGCCACAACTTCGGCGACGTCGGTAAGTACCGCCCTGGTGTCAGCCGCAAGAAGCGTGACTTACGGGACTCTATAGACTATGACGACGGCGGCGCGGTCGACTTCCAGGACGTCTTTCAGCAGTCTATTGAGAGCTTCCGGAGCTTGACCGCCACAGCTGGTAAGCTCTTAGTTCGGTGGCGTGAGCGGGAATTGTATAGATGTGAACTCACCTGATCCATCCAGGCGCACGCGTTCCGAACCAGCTTGTCGACATGAGCGCACGGAACGGATATGCACTCTCCGGCGCGCGTCCCGATTCGCGATACGAAATGGCTTCGGAGTACTTCCAGCTTGACTGGGAGTTTAGCGCGACGCCAGAAGAAACGTCTTAATTTGCTTCGTCCTGGGTGCATTAACGTTCTCCCTCCGCAGCTTCGACTGGGCAGGACTCGCCAAGCGGTGTGCATGTCCTTTGTAGACCCGCAGTAAAGTCTCCCCGGTAGAGGTTAGCGCGTCCTCACTTCACGACGGTGCTGATTACGTACCGGACGACAGGCACACAACCATACATTTAAGACTTTCTCGGCCGAGAATCTCCTCTCCGTCGACTAGCGTGGATTTAAGATGTTAATCCAGGCGGAAGCAGCTGAGTTCGTTCCTAGTCCGAGAGCGAGGCGAGGAGTATGTACTATGTACTAAAGGAATGGAATCCAATTGACGAAGGACGAAGTCGTTATGAAATACTGTGACGAAGGAGAACAGGTGCGGGAACGACAGGTACATGATACTCGCGGGAGCGCATGGGTGAGCGTCGTAAGGATGTGACGGGGACTTGATGGCTACATTAATATATATTGGTCCGCGGAGACGGGGGAAGAGGGGATTGGCATACGCGCTCGCTCCCGATAGGAAGTCGAGGACGGAAGTCGTGCGGTCTGATACTTGGAGGTTAAACGCGCGTAGTTTCCCGCTCAGTCGTGTACCATATCCATCATCAGGTCTACATATGGAGACAGCACTTGCTACGTCGTTATATGTGTCGAATACACAAGACAGTATTTATTCTCATTCCACGAAGCGCAGTCATCAGCCTTGTCAACACTCTAGCAATTAATCCAATTCGAGTTTCACCTGAAAAACGTATGTGCGCAGCTCAGTAATGATATTAACAAGGCGACACGGAGGGGCCCAGGTATCTCATGCCCAGCTATAAGGGTGCTCATCTGCGATATTGCGTCAGCGATAGCCTGTGGTAGTTCGCGACTGAGCGTCGAGAGTGCAGCGAGGAGCGCATGGCATGCCTCCGCGGTGCATTCAGGCCACAGAGAGCCCCCTTCAGAACGGGACTGCCCGAGCAGCGCAGCGAAGGTGAATTCCCTGAACTCCCTGCCGGGACACTCTCCGCGTCGCCCCTTGATCGTGTCGCGGATGTACACCTCCATAGTGTCTCCCGACGGAAACTTATGGAACGTGCTCTTCTTATTTCTGAGATTTATGGCCTCTTCGTAGTCATACACCCAGTGCGCAACCACACAGCCAACCGCATCCCTCACCGCGGCGGCACACGAACCGTAGTACTCCACAAGGCGATGGTAGGAAAGTGCGGAAGCGCACTCCATGGAACGCGCATATGCCCCATTGATGGGGTGTTCCAGTACGGCGCTCGCAGCCGCCTTCGCGTGCGGCGCGAGCCCGTGGTGAGTGGCAACGAGGTACGCGTCGAGGGGATCAGAGCGCGCGAGCTCTTCCCAACGCTCCTTCGCGGCCCTCTGGATGAGTGGCATCTGGTACTTGTCCGCTGCGAGGATAATGGATCCCAGGTCGGAGAGAGTTGAGGGTGCGCAGGGAACGTTGTCATAGCACATGCGGAGGAGGGCCACGACAATGTCCGAAGCCTGGTCAATGTCGACCTCAAGGGGAGGTTGGGTACCGTCCTCGTTAGCGTCAATGGGCCTGGCGGACTTTGCAGAGGAGATGAGGGCTTCAATAACCGGGGAGTGGAACGAAAGGATGAGT
This sequence comes from Ganoderma multipileum BCRC 37180, assembly GCA_000338015.2. NCBI lineage: Eukaryota > Fungi > Basidiomycota > Agaricomycetes > Polyporales > Polyporaceae > Ganoderma > Ganoderma multipileum. The sequence continues at coordinate 6,085 of BACB01001414.1, forward strand.
TGATGCGAGAGGTGGGAGGTGCCACTCGGGCACCGGAGGACGAGATCGGGCAGTCCGAAGCGGGGGAGGAAGGTAGTAACGCGACGCTCCGCGACCGTGCCAGTGATGGAGGCGTCGACATAGGGTTTGGGAGAGAAGTCTGTCAGAACCCTTTTTGAGTCGCCGGCGAGCAGAAACTCGCGCAAGAGAAAGTAGTGTCCCGCGGAGATGCCATCCAATATCCTAACCCCTTCCTTCTTCATCATCTCCTGGAGGACGCTTAGAGCGCCGTCAACGTGATCCCCGCCCTTGGGTGGACAGTTCGACCGTAACATCTCGAGGGCGGCTTGACAAGTGACATCCTCCAAGCCAGTTTGGCACGCGATCGCCCAAACCCTCAACGGCCTTCGAGGCGCGAGGAACAGGAGGTCTCTGCTCAAGATGGTCACCGGCCAATCCATCTCGTACTTGAGAGCTGCTCGGAGAACCGCGATGATCTCCTCGGGCTCCACGAAGCTTTGCTTGTTGATGGGATAGCAAAGCTGCAGGAGCGTCTTCAGAGTCTTGCTATCTTCCGGGACGGGAACCACCGGTCGAGAGCGATCATAGGCAGGTTTATCGTCGGGGGACAGGGGGAGCGATAGCATGTCCCTGAAGAATGGTGAGGCGATGGAAAGAACAGTGCCGTGGACGTGGAAGTCTACGTCATCTGTGGATCGCAAGGTCAAGTCGGCGGACGGAAGGTCGAATGGGTACCCGGGTTCGATGGTAGGGCATGGATTCGAAGGGGTAGAATCGCTCATATCGGTCTGGCAACAAGGCGTATACTGCAGACAGAATGGGTTTCAAGCTCTCATGCGGACGCAGGACTGGGAAGACTTACCGCAGCAAGTACGGCACGCAGAGTACACATGGCAGATCACGGGCTTTGTTCTTCTCCCCATCCAATCTGATCGATTACCCTGGATTTTCCTTCCAGGCTTTTCAATAAGCTGCTCTGGATTTAAGGTCGGGGCCGGACTGCGTACACTGGTAGGTGCTGGGTTGAATTCAACGGAGACCCGGAACGTGTTTCTGGAGAGAAGACGTACCTTTAGTCTTGGGAATAGGTTGCATAACGAGCTCAGGCTTATAGTAGGATCTGATCGGACGAGAGGAGGTTGGCGGCCGGATAGCGTGAAAGAGGTCTGCTCCCCGAGGCGAGTGGCCAATGGCAGTGGCCCCCCAGTCCCTGTCGATACCCAAACCTGAAGGATGATCGCCTTGTTAAGGGTGGACTGGTTTCCTAAATGTTGTGTTTTAGATGACGATGAGGATGCCATAGATATAGATCAGTAAGAGCAATTGCGAGAGTGAATATGTACTAAGTTACAGCCGTGGACGCAGGACGCCGGTTGCTGGACACGCTAGATTAGCGCTCGTTTGACGTCATCTCAAACCAACGCGGGCGTCTCTACAAGCCAACAGGACGGGCGCTAGTGAGACGGCAAGCTCTCTCAGCCTCTCTCGTCCGGAGTCTGAACGGTCTCTAGCCACCTCTTTGACGCTTGTATCGCCGTCTCGTCCTTTCAAAGCTCTAGTCAGCAGATAAAATAACGTTTAACACCAACTCTCGATTCAACGCGTGGCCAGCTGCAGCCTGGTGGTTACCCGGGAGCCTGAGGCGCCGCAAATCCCGCATAGCGAGTCAAATTACTGCGGTGAGTGCTTCAAGTTCCCTATCCTTAGCTATATAATTCTCTTCAGAACTTCCCTTATTATGCCCATTCTGCTGGCTGCCTTGAATTTGTATTGCACTGCATACCTTGACAGCGGATGTTCTGCGCCGTTTATTGAGCGTCGTGAGAGTAGTGACCTGCCAGCCTGAGTACGCCGTCACTCTTCGCGCCGGGCCGCTCGTTGTCAGCACGGCTTTGGAGTTCTTGAAGGGGATCGCATCACACTGCAGTTGGCTGATGATTATAAAGTGCCTGTATACTCTCTGAATTTACGCGGTTCTTATAAAAGCTCGTAGAAATCCCTTGACTCCTCACCGAAGGTCCAACTTCACCTAGCCCGGCGGCGTTCAGCGAGTACGGAAGTGTCGTATCGATTTTTACACTCACCTTGCTGATCGCATCGTCAATCTCCCGCGGTAAGCTCGCAAGCAGGCTCTCCAAATCTCGCTTGAATTTATTTCTGAGACCTGGAGGACCCGCCACACTCCTGTACGAGGACCAGCGAATGGCACGCACATGGTCTGCCTTCGGCGCGACCTCGCGCCTTTCCATCGCCTCTCGTCGACGATTCAGCGCGTCGGCCACGGCCTGGTACATTGCGGCCGCTGCCTCAGGTTCAGACTGTCCTACTACAGCTGCTCGCTCTGCCGCGGTGAGTTCCCAGGCATGCGTCGCTTTTTCCAATGCTCGCGTCGCTACGCTGGAGCATGCGTCGAGGTACACGAAGAGCTGGTGATACATGCGGGCAGGAAAGTCCTCCAGGATCCCCGAATACTCCCCGAGGCGCGCGCTCGTCGGCGGACACCATCCTAGTGCCTTCGGGGCCGCTGCGAGGACGGACGTCCGAGCCAGACTCCGCATTCCCGAGTTCCGTGGGTGGAGGTGTGCGAGGGCCTTCCAGCGGGCGATGGCGATGTCGACAGCGGGTTGGACTTGGTATTTTGTCGCTGCCGCCAACAGCTCGATGCAGCCCAGGCGAGTGCCAGAGAGCTCGCCCCAGCGTGGGCGATACTGTGGTTGGTAGCAAACACAGAGGAGCGTGGATATTGCGTGGGATGGCCCTTCCAGTTGGAGGATGGGGAGCGTGACCGCAGGCTGTTCGGTTTGCTCTGCCGATCTCTCATGCTGGAAGGGCTGCGAGCGGTCTGGGGCGAGGCTCAGCATTGCGATATGCTCCTTCAGGACAGGGGAGTGAAGCGACAGGATTTGTTGATGCGTCTCGAACTCCGTCCCGTCGGGACAGCGGCACACGATGTCGGACGAATGTACGCCCACTAAGGGATGTCCGAGGAACAAGAGTCCTTCGCCGTCCGTTACCGAGAGCAGTTCGAACATCTTTTGTCTAGGGGGCGCAGGTAGTGTGGCGGCTGTAATCGCTATCTTCGGAGGTCTGAGAAGCAAGAAGTCCTCCCAGACTTGAGTTCCCTCCTCCGTGCTGCCAGAAGTGCTAACGCGGCTGTCGTCCCTCCGGCGGATGAACTGCAGCAGGCGGAAGTATTGCCCACCAGAAATGCCGTCCAGGTCCTGCAGGGTCGGCGATATATCTGGGAGAAACGAGAGCGCCTCTCTCGCGCGTCTCGAGAGGGACGTTCGCAAGCCTTCCGCGCCCGCTCGCGCGACCTGCTCGATCCCGTGGAGGCATCCAAACACCCACGCTTGGAGCGCACACCCCGCTACGCACTCGAGGAGGCGCGTCGTGAGTGCATCCATGATGGGCTGCTGCATGTCGTACTTGATTGCCGCCTCGAGCACGAGCCGAACCATGTCGCTGTCTAGGTGCTGTAGCTCTGTATTGGGGACAGAGTAGCAGAGCCGCAGCAGCGGCTCGAGGATGCTGCTGTCTTCCACGGTGTCGATGACCGGGCGGGTGGGGAGGCCCTCTGGGCTCTCCTCCTTACTAGAGTCGGGCGTTACGGCGGGCTGTGGGAGGGCGAACAGGGTTGCGAAGAATGGGGATGCTTGGGAGAGGATTTGGGTGTGAACATGGAAGCTGACGGAGTCGGAGGCGCGGAGGGTGACATCGGCCGAGCGCTGATCGAACTTGAACGGGTAGGGAGTGTCTCGAGTTGGGATGGGTGGTTGGTCGCAGTGCATTTTGTGTATCGCGTTATTAATGTACAGATTCAGAGCTATGCCTGGTTAGTGGTGTAAGGGATCGGGAGGAAGAACAACGGTGGAGAGGTGCCCTATTAATAGTAGTAAGTTTAACGTTCAACGAGCTACCGCAGTACAAGAAGCTCACAGTGACTCTATGTCCGGGTCCGAGACATGTTTTTGATCTTCCGCTGTGGATCTCTTTGAAGGTCGAGGGTGCTTTGCTGCGCAGGAGGTCTCGATAATGAAGTACCATTATGTTCCGCTAAACCCATACGCCTTAAGCAAGCCCATCTATATAATACCGCAACTCATACTGCTCTTAAACAACACCATTACATGGATGCGCTATAATTCTTCAAACGTTGAATGAACCGTACTACTAGATAACAATTCTCGTTGGTATCGGATCCTCCAGATGATGGTCATCCGCATTGCACCATGCACGTACATGAAAAGCCTCGTATCTGTACATATCAACGCTCGGATCATCCTCGATGCGAAGAGTCCGTAAGAAGCATGCACGTCACTGAAGGTCTAATTTCACCTGGTCGGCTGCGTCAATGACTCTAGAACGGCGGTGTTGTACGAATATTATAACTTACTTTGTTGATGGCAACGTCAACCTCCGTTTGCAAGCTTCTCAACAAGCCTTCCAAATCGTTGTCGAACTTCTCGAGGCTTGAAAGACCACTGTACGAGGATCGCCGAAGGGGGCCGACGTGGTCTGTCTTCGGGGCGACCTCGCGCCTTTCCAACGCCTCCCGCCGACGATTCAGCCAATTCGTGACACCCCGGTATCTTTGCGCGGTAGCCTCAGGTTGTCCGATCGCGGCCGATCTCTCGGCAACAGTCATCTCCCATGACTTCGTCGCCTTCTGTATCGCTTGAGCTGCTGCTCGGGAACACGCGTCGAAATAGACGGCGAGTTGGTGGTATGCCCGTGCAGGTGCGTGATCCATCTCCGGCAGACACCAGTCGGGCCATGCTTCCGGCTTCCAAGGACATCGTAGCGTCGCCGTCGCAGAAACAGCCGCCGCGCCACGCATTGCTGCATTGCGCGCAAGGAAATAGCAGTAGATTGGATGATCGGAAACTAATGCCTCCCATTGCGCGGAGGCGAAGTCGATGGCGGGCTGTATCTTGTATTTTGTTGCCATGGCCAGTAGGTCGATGCAGTCTGACGAGCGCCGGCCGGGGCGCGTGCTCTGTGGACAATGTTGGTAACAAATACCTAGGAGCATCGATATTGCGTTAGAAGGACCGGGGCCCAAATTGAGAACAGGGAGTGTGGTGGCGGCCGATTGCACTTCCCCTTCCGACGGCCGTTGGAGCGGCGAGCTCGCTTGAGCGGCATTCATTGTCGCAATCTGCGCCCTAAGGACAGGAGAGAAGAGCGAGAGGATTGCTTGGTGTGCCTTGAACTCCGTCCCGTCTTCAGAGCGGCATATGATGTCGGGCGAAGGGAGGTCTTCTAAGAAGCCAGGCCATCCGTGAACGTTCGCAAATGGCAGGGATTTGAACGCTTTCAGGTTTGCAACCACGCTTGCTGCTGCCGGAGTGGATGCCACCTTTGGAGGCATCAGAAGCGCAGACACCTCCGAACTCCCGAGCTCCCGAGTGACACTCGCCAGTGTGCTCGTACTGGCGCTGCCGTCGTTGCCAGCCTCCGTACCTTCGTCCCCGCCTCCAGCGCGAACGAATTGCAGGAGACGAGAGTACTGCCCAGCAGAGACACCATCCAGTGCCTGCAGCCCGTGTGGCACGTTCCGAAGGAACAGGAGCTTCTCGCGGTCACCATCCGGGATGGACGTCCGCAGTGCCTCCGCGCCGCGCTGCACGACCTGCGCAAGCCCGTGGCGGCATCCGAACGCCCACACCTGGAGTGGGCCCTGGGGCGCGCACTCGAGGAAGCGTGCAGTGAGCACCTCGGTCGGCCACTCCATGTCGTACTTGATCGCGGCCTCGAGGACGGGCTGGATGGCGTCCGGATGCTGCAGCTCGGCTTTGCGCACGGGGTAGCAGAGCCGCAGAAGCGGATCGAGGGCTTGGCTGTCCTCCGTGACGTCGACCACCGGGCGAACAGGGGGGATAGCGCGGTCAGCGAGCTGGCGGTCGAGAGGGGCAGGGGTCTGTGGGAGCTGGAACATGGTCGCGAAGACCGGGGATGCTTGCGAGAGGATCTGGGCGTGGACATGGAAGTTGACGGAGTCGGGGGTGCGGAGGGTGACGTCTGCAGAACGCTGGTTGAACGGATGAGGAGCGTCCCAGGGTGGGGTGGAATGTTGATTATCCATGGATTGTTGTGCGTTACTCGGGTACGGATCGATCTGCTTGCTGATGGTGTAGAGGATCGGTGAGGAGAACAGGGGGTGGTAAGCCGATTTAGTAGTCGTGTTAAAGGGTAAGGTCGACTACCGCAGCAGAAGAACGGCGAGGTGGTGCTGCGGCAGTGCGTTCGCTGTCGCCTGACAGGCTGTTCAGGACCCAACATCCATCAATGTCTCTAGACCTCTAGCCTGACCTGTGAATATAGTGTTAATTGCATGGCAGTTATTGATTGTGAAAATGATCAAACTGACTCGATCGATTGCGTCTTTTGTAACCTTAGGTAGTGCAGAAATGTCCAACAGCCCATCCACAACCCAACCGCATGGGCACCGCCGCCAGGCGTCAGGCCAAAGGATATCTCCTCGGGTAGAATCTGATGAGCAGAATCGACGGAATAAACGTGATAGGTCGACGTCCAAGGTACTCCGGGGACCATGATCTCGGACTCTTTGAACCAAGCTTTTGAGAAACCGTTCCACCGTGTCTTGATGCCTAAGGCCTTGAGACGCATTAGGTCCAGAATTCCATTCGTCGATCACTCTCTTCAAGTGACCTTCAACAGCAAGAGTGCACGACGCATGATACTCCAGGATTCGCCGATACGCGAGTGCCGACGAAGACTCCATGACGTCCACGTAGGAGTTAGCAATGGGATGCTCTAAAGCGATCATCGCCGCGGCCCTTGCGCACGCCTCTAGCTCTCGGCCATTTTGAACCGCGACGAAGTACGCCTCGAGCGGACTGAGCTTCGCCCGCTCGTCCCAACGCGCGCTGATCAACTTTTCAACCTGGCGCATTTCGTACCGCTTCGCGGCAAGCAGCGCTGGCGCAAGGACTGGCAGTTGAGGAGGAAGAGATGTCACGCCGTAGCAAACGCCCAATAGGACGGCTAGCGTCTCAGGGCGGACGTCAAGCGAGATGACAGGGGGCTGGCGGCGTCCATTGTGGGAAGACGACTTAGACACCCCAGCGCTGGGGCCTGAGTTCATCGCAGCTTCGATCTTCTTGCCAAGGGTAGGGGAATGGAATGCGAGGACATACGAGTGTGCCAAATGCCGCGTCCAATCTGAACACTCCAAGAGGATATCTCGAGGGCCGAATCGAGGGATCGAGCTGCTCGGGGGTGGGATTTCTAAGGCTGTGGTTGCAGATGGGGGTGGTGTCAACAGTCTGAAGGACGCGTTCGAGCTCTCCAAGAGGATGAATTGCCGAAGACGGAAGTAGTGCCCAGCGGACACCCCTTCCAAGATCTTGTCGCCTTGATCTCGAATCATTGCATCTAGGAGAGTGAGGGGAACGGTTGGCCTTTCCAATTCTGAGTTCGAGGGCTCCTGGAGGATGTTGAGTATCATCGAGGCTGCCTTGCGAGCGTCATCTTCAGAGGCGGCGCCAGCCTCAGCATGCGATGCACATGCTGTGGCCCAAGCGTTAATGGCCGATGAGAGATCAGGAAGACGGGGAGCGAGTCTGTGTATGACATTTAGAGATGACGGAGCAGCCATTTCCATACGGCTAGACGATGGTGGACAACAGAAACTTGAGAAAGGTGGTCAATACAATCGATCGGATTTACGGCAGGTTCCGATAAGTGGCAGTGTCAGCGCTTACCATACAACTTAGCGTCACCATCGTACATGACATATGAGGCCGCACTCACTCTTACATTGCCCCTTCCAACAACCTCGAGGCTATCGCTCATAATTTACAGTCATCCATGATCTAAATATCCGTGCCATTCCACTCGGTGTATTAGCACACTGCAAGCCTGTCGTTACTAATCCAGTTCGGACTCTAGGACGCAGTACTAGTAGGGTGCGGGACATGGGCGGAAAAGCTCGAATCGACCAAGACAAAGCGACTCTCCACCTTAGCGGATAATCTAGACTACCAGAGGAACCTACGCGGCAAGAGAATATGTCAGCCTGGACGCACAGACACCATCTTCGAAAAGAGACCAACAAACTCACCTCGTCCAAACCCGATATCATCCCCTGCCGGAGCGTCGTCCCCAACCTCACGATGTCCTGTGCGACCGGGAAGCAGCACGCGCACCATGGCTTTTCCATCAGCGTCGGCGCAACGGACCGCCTCATCAGTTCCTCCACCGTCGGCATATCCTGCGCCACCGGCCTCCGACGCACATCCGCGAGCACCTCGTTTCGGCACTCCTGTATCCACGTCGCGCCTCAGGCTTGGCACGTACTCTCGTCACGGTCGCGGTCGCAGTCTGGCGTCGAGGAGGCCTTGTTCTGCTTCTTTCTGCCCTTGGCGGCCGGCCGAAGGGGAGTGGGGGACGACGACACGGTCGGCGCGGGCTCGGCGCGCCAGAGATCCTCATAAACGCCCCGAACGCGATCGACGGCAACTTCGGCGGCCGCCCAGTAGTCGTTCAGCCGCTGCTAGTGAATCGCGGGGATGTTCTCCATCTCGGGGACGTATATCGCAGACGAGACAGGAGAGACCTTGAGGGCCGCCGCCCGCGCGAGCTCCGGGAAACCGTGCTTGAGGGCAGCGAAGTATGCAGAAGCCGGGCGGAGCGCGGCGACCGACTCCCACTTCGCGGAGAGTAGATCGGCGATGCGTTCCATGTCGTATTTCTCTGCACCTTTCAGAACGGCGAGGAAGAGATGGAGCGGGGCCACGCCAGGGTAGCACAAGCGCAGGAGGTGAGCCAGCACGGGGCTCTCTTCCGTAAGGTGGATATGGCAGCGGGACTGGTCGCCGCCCAGGGTCGAACGCGCTTCCTTTCTTCCAAAATCTTCTCTTTCAGAATGGGTGAGCTCATGCATAGCAAGCCCGCGTGCACCGGAAACGTCTTGCCATCGGCACCGTAGCACGTGGTATCCGGCAAGGCAATCTCGGACGAGAAAAACGCCCACGGAGCGTCGAGGTCCCGAGCGGACGACTCGCCTTGAGCCTGACAGGGGAGGGGGCGCGTAAACGAGAAGCCGTCCTCGACCTCTCCGCAACGACGGTGGTAAGTCCACAAGCGGTAGTAGTCGGCGGCGCTGACGCCACGTGCGTCCGCCGTGCGGACGAACTCCTCGGCTGGCACGAACTGCTGCAGCTGCGTGTAGCTCCCCAGCTTCTTGTACTGCAGCATGCGCTCCGCACCGGCGCGCGCGACGTCCTCGAGCATGAGGCGGCAGCCGATCGCCCAGACTTGCATCGGGCGATTCGGCACGAACGCGAGGAGCTCCTGCGTCAGAGTCGACGTGGGATACTCCATCATATACTTGAGTGAGGCCTCGAGCAGCGGCGGGATGTCTTCGAGAGACCGTGGCTGCGATGGCTTTGAAATTGGATAAATAAAGCGGAGAAGGAAGTCGAGTGTCTTGCTGTCCTCCGTCATGGGCACGATGGGCCGATCGTTGGCAGGACTCGAGGGATCGGAGGTCGGTCTCCCAACGGCGACCATGCCCTCGAAGACTGGGGACGCGGCAACGAGAATCTGACTGTAACAATGGAAGTGGATGCCATCTGAGCTCTGGAGTGTCACGTCCCCACCGGGTCCGTCGAATGGCGAGGAGGCTGTTTGAGTCGACATGGTCGGGGTTGAAAGACGGCTCGTGAGGTATGCGACTGTCATGGCAGTCCTATAAGAACGGGGACGTACACGGTGGTGGCTGCGGTAAGAGTGGCTAGACAACTCATCGCGGGGGCTGCGGATACCGGGTGTGAATCAACATGAGGGGTGGGGCCGGTTGCAACGAGGCGGAAGACAGTTCCGTCAGTCGAACACCCAGAAGTCAAAAACAGAAACTGTTATGCAGCATCGGTGTCGGGTGCTGTGAACCCCGAATGAAGAGGTTGCTGTTCCAAGGACAAATTAGCCGATATTGCGGACAGCACCTAGGTATCACTATATCACTTGCCTTGCTCTCTTCTGCGCGTATGGCCTCAGCAACGCACTTGCTGAACTTCACGAACAAGAACGCCCCGTGAGTGGTCACACAGTAAGGGCAACCATACCCGTTGGAATCCCGGATCGAGTCGAGCACGCTGTACAGGAGATCCTCGTTCGCCACGAACTCGCTGCTGGGCCAGTGCTCTCGAGAAAGCCGAGCCATGTACGGCTCATACCAGCAAGGCTTGCACAAGCCCGAGTTGTAGCTGTGAGGGCAGGCGTCCTCCAATTGGACGGATGCCCCTAGGTCTTTCCAGTCGCGCGGAGAATTGTGCAACAACGACTCGACGGCGAGACGACATCGTCTGTGATAGTCAACGAGACGGTAAAAACAGCCACCAGAAACGCCGAGCGAGTCGAGTTCTGAGACTGGCGACTTCATGATGTCTGTGCGGAGCGTGCGTCTTGCGGCTGCTAGGGCGAGGACTTGCATGCGGAAACGACAGGCGGTGGCATAGAGGAGCACAGGGTCCTCCGAGGTATCATCTTTTTTGGCGAACAGAGCAGCACGCAAGCTGTGGCAAGCATGTTGCATCTTGTATTTCTCTGCGGAGATGAGTGCGGCGCCGATGTCGTGCAAGTCGGAAAGACGGGGATCAGAGACTGGGTAGCATATTTTGAGGAGAATTGAGAGAATACGACTCGGCTCCGACATAGGGATGCGCTTGGGGGCTGAATCTTGGAGCTCCGAGACCTTGGAGAAGAGGACGGGAGAGGCCATCCGAAGGATAGACCCAAAGACACGGAACTCCATGCCATCGGACGCGACCAAGGTCACCTCAGCCTCCGTCGAATCGAAGGGGTAGGGCGCAACTGGGGGCTCTGGCAAGACATCGGGAACGACGGGCTCGAGTACTGCCCCGGTCAATAGGGGGGTGGAAGCGGGGGTTGGGCGTTCGCGACCTCCGCCCGACGTATGGAAAGTGAACCTGAAACGGTCACTCACCCTCCCTTTACGCTCGCAGTATGAGAGAAGTCGATGATACGCGCCAATAGGTATCTCCTCGAGCTCCGAGAAGTATTCGCCTTGCGCCGATTGCTTCAGCACCTCCTTCGCCGCCGCTTCGGCCTCGGCCTCCAACTCGAAACGGCATGCGATGGCGTACGCCCTGAGCGGTTCGCGAGTTGCTAGGGAGCGAAGTCGCCTCTTGGTAATCTTGACTGCCTCTGCCATCTGGTATTTCAATGCTGCCTCCAAGGTTGAGCGTAACTCATGGACGGTTCCTAACGCAGGATCATCGACAGGGTAGCAAAGTCGGAATAAGCGGTCCAAAACGTCGCTAGGCTCTGTTACGTGGATGACGGGAATCCCATTGACGCATGAGTCGTCGGAAGGAGTCGGAGAGTGATGGACTGGTTGTGGAATACTGAGCATGTCCTTGAAGAATTCGGAAGCAAGAGAAAGGATAATTCTATGGAGCCGGAAGAGGATGTTGTCCGAAGAGCAGATGATGATGTCTGCCGTAGGTTCATTGAAGGGAGGACTAGCTTCCGTAGACATGCTGAGTACAGGGCACAGTGAGAATTACGAGGATGTGAGGGCGTAAGGGCAAACCGTTGGCAGAGACTCAAAGCAAGAGGCAGATGGGGACCTGCAGCCCCAAGGTTGCCGGAGAACGGAGAACGGATAAGCGTGACCGTCTTCAATTCCGGGCGTCTAACATGCTTGACCGCTAGCGCTTGCCATCCATCATTGACAGGCTTCAACTTCCCACTGCCGTGACCATCCCTCATTCCAGCCTGCCTCTCCCCCCTTCGATATGGCTGCATCTGAGTCTGGAAACAATACGCAGAAAATCGCAGCTGAGCCTTTTAATCTTCCGTCAGCGGATGTAATCTTGCTCACTCACGACCTCACTGAATTCCATGTTCTAAGCTCGGTCCTCTCGCTCGCTTCTCCGGTCTTCAGGGACATGTTCACCCTCCCCCAACAGCAAAACAATAACGGACCAGTCAATGGCACTCGTCCAGTTATAACCGTCATCGAAGACAGCGGCTCGCTTGAGAGGCTGTTGCGTCTCTGCTACCCTACTACCCGACCCTTGGACGTATTGGACGACATCGTTCTCGTTCTTGAGGCGGCGATGAAATACGATATGGAATGGATGATCCCACTCTTAACGAAGGATCTCAAGGCAGCTATATCTCAGAACCCGGTAAAGGCTTGGGCCGCTGCGTCTCGCACTGGCGTCGCGTCGGAAGACGTCGCTCGGGAGGCAGCCTCTGCAATCCTCGCCAACGTTCGCTCGAGAGGGCACGAGGCCTCCGCCGATTCTGGGACGCCAGTCCCCCCTCTCATTATCCTGGATGCCATGGTTCGAGGGCAAGGTGATCAGGTCCTGGATGGGGTGTCCGCTGGTAACTACTTCCGTCTTCGACAGTTCGTTCTCTCGGAGAGCACCAACTCGTCCTTTCGGCTGTTGACCCCCCCGCAGGGGTCCGCCTCCCGCACCGCCTTCGAAGTTCCATCACCGAGCGCATCGATCCTTCGACTCGGCCCTCCAGACATCATCTTGCCGTGCTCGGATGGGGAACGGGTTGAGGCACATTCTTTCGTCCTCGGGTTTCATTCTCCCGTTCTCAGGACGGAGATTGAGGCGTCCGAGCCCGTCCGCAGTCACTCGTATGATCAAATCCATAATATCATTGACCGCCAGCAGGAGCCATTCCCCTCTCCCCTGGTCATACCATTCGAGACGAACTCCGAGACTCTTGCCGTCCTCTTGGGACTCTGCTACGGTGCGATGTCCCCTCCCTCCCACCTCCCGCTCCTCGCCTCAGCCCTAGTCGCGTCGAAGAAATATGCCATGGACCAGGTGGAGAAGCTGATCGCAGAGCGTTGGGATGAGCTGGCCGAGCTCAATCCGCTCGAGGCGTACTTCGTCGCGGTTCAAAACGGCCCGGAGCTAGTGGCTTGCGCAAGGGCCGCGGCGAGGGATGTCTTGAAACATCCCCTCGCTAACGCCTACGTGTACGCCATGGAGTCTTCGTCCGCGCTTGCATATCTGCGGCTCCTGGATTATTACCGTTCGTGCACTGATGTGGTCAAAGGTCACTTTGGACGGGTGGCCGGCAAATGGAATGATCCGCCCAAAGTCCTTGAGAACTACGCACCCCAACACACGGACGTTGTGGCGGCGTATATATCAGGCCTCGCTGGAAGAGTCGGCTCGGACGGCCATGATCCTGGCGCTGCGTTGGGCATCGACTTGTCGGATTTGCTTCGTCGATTCTGCTCACCTCGCTCGTCTGCGAGAGATATGGTGTGGTCGTGGAAGGTCCAAGGGTATTGTACTTGGGTTGTGAACGAGCTGCTGGATATCTTCGCGACGAAGGACGCTGCCGCTCAGGTAAGCTTGCAATCATCGCATACCATGCTTGCCGTGCAACTAACACAACGGCCCCAGGTGAAGCTGGATCTAAGCATGCTGGCGTAGACTCGGTTCACGCGACGGTCATTCTTGAGTAATTTGTGAGTCACTCTGTACATCACTGAGTGTTGCTCGACATCTGACACGCTATACTTTGTCGTTGTACCTCGCCAGATTGAGAAAATGTTACGGTGACCATGTTCGCCGCAGTGCCACAGACCGCTCTCCACCCGCCTTCCCCCCTCCTTCATCTTACGCCACCAACAAAAAAGAGACTGACGCTTCCGTGGACAACTCGCTACTGAATGCGCGATCAGCGCACCATTCCAACCCGAACCTCAATAGGCCCCCAACTTGAACCTACCTATTCAACATCCGTATGCATCCATTTCTTTGTGGACAGCCCAGATCATCGATATCCCTCACACCTCCCCCATCTTCACCCCCACGTTAGTCATTGCGTTCGTGGAAGATAGGGATATTCCTGACCTGCCACCGCGATGCGACGAGCTCTATTCCACATTCAACACGCGCCTCCTTGAATGCGCAGCAATTCGAACCTTCTCGAACCCCCCTTTCTAACCGTTTTCATTTGTCCTCCTTCGAGACTCTTACCGCAGCCACCAACTCCATCCTCTCCAATGCACCCTTGCACAACGTCCGCACCGCCAACTAGAGTGGCGTCATCGCCGTTCGATGGATCGACAGGCGATGTGACGCTTCGGAGTTCCGATGGCGTCGATTTCCATTGTTTCAGCCAGATCCTTGTTGCAGCGTCTCCGATCTTCGCAGATATGGTCGCTGTTGGAAGTGCAAGCCCCGATGCGTCGAGTTCTGCTACCAATCTGCCCATCGTGCCGGTAACGGAAGGTAGCAAGACACTCGATTCCCTCCTCCGCTTCATATACCCGATTCAGAAGAGCGCGCAGCCGCGGTCGCTTGAAGACATCGCGCCGTTGCTCGAGGCGTCGCTCAAGTACATGATGGACTATCCCGCGTCGATCCTCAAGGACGAACTCCTCGCGTTTGCGCAAAAACGCCCGATGCAGGTCTGGGCGATCGGATGCAGGCTTATGCTCGAGGACGTCGCGCGCGCCGGCGCGGAGCGCATGCTCCACTACAAAGACCTGGGGAGTTATACCCACCTTCACCAATTTGTGCCGATCGAGGAGTTCATCCGTACGGCGGACGCGCGCGGAGTTAGCGCTGCCGACTATCGCCGTCTGTGGACCTACCACCACCGCCGCGGAGAAGTCGAGCAGGACTTCTCGTTTACTTTGCCCCTTCCTCGCGAGATGCAAGACCAGCCAGCTCCCGGGGCTCTGAACATCCCTTGGGACTTTTTCTCCGAGTCTTCGATCGTCCTCTCGGACGCCACATGCCACGCCGCGGACGGTAAGACTTTCCTGATGCACAAGGGAGTGTTGTGCATGAATTCTCCCGTCCTTAAAGAGAAGATTATGGAAGACGTGCGCATCGCGCAGGCCCGGGGCCTCGATCAGTCACAGTACCAGCTCCGTTTTAGTACTGAGGAGAGCCCGGTACTCGCTCACTTACTGCGGCTCTGCTACCCCGGCTATGCTCCGCTCCCCGAAGACCATCATCTGTTCCTCGCCATCCTCAAAGCCGCCGAGAAGTTCGACATGACGCGCATCGTCGACCTGCTGTCCGAAAAGTGGAACTCCGTCGCCGCGGCCCGCCCAGCTTCCGCCTACTTCACTGCGCTTCATTACGGGTTCCCAGAGCTCGCGAGAGTGGCCGCTCGCCAAGTGTCCCGCACCTCGCCACCGATGCTCCTGTATGTACCCGAAATGGAGCACGCCCCCGCGATCCACTGGCAGCGGCTCACCGCCTATTGGGCCGCTGCTGAAGTCGCAGTCGACCACGTCCAGACGTCCGCCAAGGGGCTCTGGCGGTCGGAGCCCGCGCTGGCCTTGCCGCCGACCCCCGAGTCCCGCGCCCAGCTCTTGAAGGACATGAGGGAGAAGAAACTTGTGCCGCCCCACGACCGCGGGCTCCCGTGCCGGACGGGGTGTATGATGCTGGGCCCGTGGTGGTTGCGGGAGCGGAGGAACGACGTGCTCGCAGAGCTGCGCCGACGGCCGTGCGCGCAGGATATGCCGACGGTGGAGGAGCTGATCCGGCGGTCCGTTGCACCGTCTCTGTCGGAGAAACCGTGGTGCGCGTGTTGCTTTAACGTCGCGCAGGACATTGTGAGACTGGGGACGGTGTTCCGGCAGGGGATGCTATCGGAGCTGGACGAGGTGAGGCTCTCGCCAGAGACGGCACTCGTGTATATATGTGCTAACTGCGGTTTTGTAGGTGCCTTTGATCACGTAGAGCGCTAATTGTACACGCTTTGGGTCGATACTTGGACAAACACCATATCCTCGTCCACGTCCATGGTGGAGCATCTAACAGTATGTAGTCAGACGAATGGCTTGTCAACACGACGGTAAATCTGTGCATATAACGGGTCTGTCAGCCTTCTTCCAGGTCACCACGTTTACCCAACGTACCGTATGGGCCCTTATCCCACTGCAATTGCCCGGCCGAGCCCCGTCGCTTTGAGTCTATGTAGACTAGCAGGTTACGATAGGGTGCACTGCATATGGACTCCATCTCCGGGACGTAGATGGCATGGACATCGGAGATAGGACGAGACGCCAGTTGATCCGCACACGCCTTACCCTCTTTCCTCCAACCAAGCTCCACTGCCGCGAAGTAGAGCCGCATCGGGCTGGCTTTCACTAGATCAGGCCAGCAGCCTCTGAGAATTTGCAACGCCTTCGACATCCCGTACTTGCGTGCTGCAAATAGGACGGCCAGGAACATGTCGGGATCGGCGGGCTGGAGATGGGGAACGGGGTAGCAAATTCGGAGAAGGATGTCCAAGATGGCAGCGGTCTCCTCGACCTGATAGACTGCCACGGTTGACGCGCCAGATATGTCCTTTGTCTCTACGGCAACGAGTGTGTCGAGGAACGTCGGGGAAGCAAACGTGACGATGTTGCGGTGAACGTAGAAGTCGAAAGCGTCGCTTGTGCGGAGGATAAGGTCCCCCGTTGCGTCAGTGAACGGCTCCGACACGGACCCTAGGCCTAACTGAGACTTCGTCGTAGCAAGTGTTCGCGGCAAGGGTAGACGGCAAAGAGGCGTAATTCCTTGAAAATTGACGGCATATTGGGGTTCGAGAAATGTATTACTCGACCTTTTGTTCCTTCCCCGCTTTCTCGATGGTTCCATGACCGTGGTGCGAGTATGGTAGAGCCGAAGGAGGCGGGAGTATGCACCAGCGCTGATATCGTCAAGCTGGGGATAATTAAAAGTAGCTGTGCCCCACCCAAGGCTGGTCTCGAAGTTGTGCACGGATATGATCGTCTCGGCGGCAGCCTGAGCAACTTCCTCCATGTGAAAAATGCAGGCTATCGTGAAAACGACAAGAGGTTGCGCGTCGAGAAACTCGGGTGCGATTAATGCGTCCCTCATCTGGTCGGTAACAAGAGGGACGTCGTACTTCACGGCGGCCGCTGAAACCTTGCGAATCTGGATGAGCGATGTCGGTTTGGCATTCTGAGTGGGATAACAAATGCGGAGGAAGGTGTCTAAGGTCGTTTCGGTCCTCGGCGACTGCAATCGCTTCCTTGCCTCCTGTCGGCGGCTGTGGCATCGAAAACATGTCCTCGAATATGCGGCTGGCAAGGGATAGGATGACCCGATGGACTCTGAACTCCACATTGTCGCTAGTCCGGAGTGTTGCATCGGCATCACCCTCATCGAAGGGAAACGCCGCCTTGCGGACTTCGGAGGGTTCCGCCATTTCTGGAACATCTTGTTTTGAGGAGCAACAGAGTTCATCCATGCCTATATTTGCGTATTTGAGCAGCCAGAATATGAGATACATGTATGAAACGTACCCCTGAGGATGTCGTTGCTACGTCTGATTCAGTCTGTGGTGTGCTGGCCCGGGGAGTCGCCGCCTTTGAAGCTGTGGGCGCTGTGGTCAAGAACGGTAGAGAACCCGTGGTGGGAAGGTAGATATAAGGTAGATATACCTCTAGCTCGCGGGCTTTACTGGGTCGAGCTCTCGGTCAGGATGGTCTACGTTGAACAAGCTCGAGCCTGTCTTGAGCCACTTCAAGACCTGGGGCCCAGTCAAAACCCGCTCGAGACTAATCGAGACCTGTAGAGAAACGAAATGATGGGGTGCGTTCTCGCCGGTTCTCGTGGGTTTCGGCCAGAATGAACAAAGTTGGGGGTGTCAACGAGAACGCACGAGGAATCCGTGCACGGCGGCTTAGTTCTCTACCAGACTCGATGAAGACGGGCCAATCAATAATCATGTTTTGCCTGTGCTCTGCTCGGCTCACGTGCTGTTTCGAGAACGCTGGAAATCCAGCGAGAAAATGTACTGAACCGTAACCAATTCCATTCCTGACGGCATTGCATGGATCCATTGTACAGTACAGTGCGGAATCCATAAGTATATCTACGCTACGACTCGGATCCTCGAAAGCCAACTACTAGGATGCAGCGCATAACGGCCTGCAGGCGGGAAGCCGCCAGACCTGCATTCACGTACGTTGTCGGATAAGAGTCAGCGGAGGTTCGGGTGCGCGGGAGCTTGTAGTACTCACTACGGGCTAATAGTCTCGGGCGTATACTTATACTTTGCGCTTACCTTCGCCGGGGGGGTGGTCGACGGGCAGTGGTCCTCCGGATCGAGGTCGGACGTTTGGAGGGCGATGCGGTGCGGGCTGTCGCCGGCTGGCATGTTGGCACCAGTCACTGCGGCCTCAGCGGGGCACATTGTAATGTTACTTGATGTAGCCCGGTTCACGCACGCCCGATGTACACTGAACCAATCTCTAGATTGAGACGATGCGTATACAAAGTGGACGTGGTGAAAAGCTGAGGCCCTCTCGCCACGTCAGCCGCGCGTCCGCTGGACACGCGCTACTCGCTTAGATACAATGTACAATCTAATCTAATCGACGTCCGTTACATTCTCCCCCTTCAGAACCTGACCCAGGTTCTACATAGCGAATGGTAGGCATAAGCATAGTCATCATATGGGAAACGAGAAAATGTTCATATCGGCGCGAGACGGACTTGGTGCGGTAACGACGGCGCGACTGCAAAACCCGCGAGAGCCAGTGCTCTGTACGGAGGTAGCTCGCACGTGACGGCGGCGCACAGGACCAGAGCTCCATACAGAGGTAGTCGGTGTGAGGTCGGCCAGAGCTCCGTACGGAGGTGACATCACTCACGCGGTGGGTGTGGGGTCGTCTGGTTTGGGTGCAGGTTTGGGCGTGGGGTCAGGAGTCGAGTCGGCAGGGGCCGCCTCATTGGGTTCATTCGCGATGGTGGGGACCACAGATGTCGACGCGGCCGGCGCGGGGTCAGGCGTCTCGTCCATGTGGTCGGGGCCACTGGCCGCAGGTTCTTCGACAGTGGTGCCCGAGCCACTCGCATTGTTCGCACCAGGCGCTGCAGTTTCGCGACGGTCGGCTGGCTCTTCTTCATCCATTGATGCGTCGGTGTCCTCGACGCCTGGCGGCACCGTCGTGTGCATCGTCCACGAGAGTTCGGCGTAGGTGTGAACATTGACAATGTTGTCAAGACGTGCCGGCCACATTGTGAAGTCCGCACTGGAGTTCGGACTGCGACCTTCACTTTCGTGACGGTGACGAATTGCCATTGGGCCCATCAGTTCGATGGACTCCTCTGTCAGGCCGCACTGTGTGAACCATGCTGCGATGTCGAAAATCAACACATTAGCGGTAGGGCCGGGGTAGGTGCAGAACCGCTCCAGCCCACCTTGGGGGTACCGACCGAGCTCGATGATATGGCGGTACAGCCCCGGAATGGAGAAAAGCTGGGCGATGACCTGGACGAAGTGAGCGCGGTCACTGTCCTGCGCGGGCCCGAACCGGGGGAGGATTTCACGCAGCAGCAGGTGCCCTCGGACGTGCTCGACCTGATGGAAGGGGGAGCTGCCTTGCAGCGGGAGGTAGGTCAGTCGCTGCGATGGGTACAGATTCCAGTACCGCATCCAGTCTTCCGGCGGGTCATCGCGTTGGGGGTTCATGCTCCTTGGAGCCCTGTCATCTTCTGTGCGCCTTCACGGGAATATGCGATAGCCTTGGTCGACTCGACCATGATGCCGTGACCATTGGTCGCAATCGGGGTTGCTCCAGCAAGTTTTGAGCTGGTGGAGGAACCCTAGTGCGTGGAGGGCGGGGTTCCTGTCATACTGGTAGAGAAGGTCACGTACCCGCTGGTACGTGCCACCCCCTTGTTCCCAGGCAGACCGCACCAGCTCAGTGTACTGGTCGACGGTGAGAGGCACGTAGTCAGCCCATCTGTCGGTGAGGTGTGCATCCATCGGACATGGCCAGAAGGACATACGGGGCTCGCATTGGCCCCCTGGTATGTGCGGTGGGTCCAGCGCCAGGTTGAACGGCAGGCTACGTGATGAACCTGCTTGGTTCGACGGTGCAGGACCTGCGGCGGGGGACGGGGGCCTGTAGTCGAGTCATTTCGGGCCGTGTTTGTCCCATGCGGCGTTGCGGTGGCGACGGTTGATGGCGCGCATCCGTACATTGAACGTGCGTTGTTTGCCCTTCCCGGCATCATAGGGCTCGATGTCGAGGAGGGAGTCGAACTCGTCATCCAATTCCTGGGAATCGTACATGATTTCAGGGCCGTGGACGGTGTGCGACGTGCTTGATGTGGGCTCTGACTGGCTGCTCGCTGGGGGCGCAGCTGGCGTGGCAAGTGCAGACGTTGACATCTGCCTGCTCAATGCCGGTTCGGACGTCGCAGGTGTCTGGTGATGGGACGAAGATGGCTGCGACGGGGCTGGATGTTGACATAAGGATGACGGTTGCGTCGAGCCTCCGCGCGACGAGCGAGGCTGGCTGGTCTGGCGGCAATCGTCGATGCGGCGATGGTTACGCCCTTGAGGAGAGTAGTGGCGGTCGTGGTTCGAGGGCCAGCCCTGGTCATGATGAGGCGATCGTGAGCGATCACATCAGTATCGACAGTCGCTGTCCCTCGTCGATTGCTCGAGGGCCTTGGCCTTGTCCTGGTAGTGGTTGACAGCATCCCATGCTTCGGTGAGCCAGTTCTCGAGGTTGTCATTGGTGTCGGCAAGCCTGTCGACCTCTCGACTTAAGCGGGCACACTCGGCGGCGAGGCAGTCGCGTTCGGCATTGAGGCATTCGACCTCGTGTGATAGGTCCACTGGCGGCCTTCCTCCCCCTTCAGACAGCGCGTGCTGTCGAAAGAAGTTATGCATGTGGATCTGACGATCACGCAGTGCCGCTGCATTCACTGCCACGAACGCAGGGTCAGACTGGACAGCCTGGCCGATGTGCTGGCCGTAGGCCGTGCATGGGGGGCAGCCCTCATGGTGGACCATCGTCATGAGGTCCTCATTGAGGCATTCCCATGGGGGTGCCTGGCAGGACGGCATGAGCAGGGGCATGCCCGGCGGCATCGCCATCGGTGGCATCAGGATCGATGGGACTTGAAGTCCTAAGGGTGGTCCGA
>BACB01001416.1:0-11990 GCA_000338015.2 Ganoderma multipileum BCRC 37180
TACACTTGCCCGCAACCCCGTCCACTCCTCCTCCTCCAAACGGGCCCTTCGCGTCACCGGAGCCACTTAGAGTCATCCCCGCGCCCTCCCGCCGTTCCTTCTCCATACCACCCCGCTCCGAATCGCCGCCTGCGCTTTTCACGAGGCCTTTCACGAGGCCCACAAGTCACACCAACTCATCAATGTTAATTCCCCGGTGCACCGGCCGCTCCCCCGCATCCTGGCGCCCCGTGTCGTAAATCATCCAGGGCGGTGTCCACGGACGAAACCAACGACCGTCCGTGACCAACCTCCCCGCCCTCCGGGCCCTCCTTCCCCTCCCGGGCGACCGCGGCCTGAGTCCCCCGGTGCCCCGTTTCGCATTCTCATGGCCGCACGCAGCGCCTGCCGTCCGCCCGTCAGCTGACCGCGCAGCTCGCTCCTCTCCTCCGCGACTGAATCAGCCGTTCTCCCAGCACTGAGCCATGCCAACAAGCCCTCCGCGCAGCCATGCTCCGGGCGCGCGGCGCGCCTTCCGTGCCACGGATCCGCTTTCCGAACCCTTGCTTGTTTGCTCTGTCACTGTGCCTTCGCCTTCCCCCATCCGGCCTTGGATCCGTCCTCGTGACGTTCCCCGCACCCACTCGACCCTGCCTATCCGCGACGCCCCCCGGCTTCCCCAACAATTGGTGTGGTTGCCGAGCGGAGCATGTCTTCCCAGCCTGACACCGGTGCCTTGTCTGTGCTCCGGGCTGCGCACGCGGGAGAACACTCACCAGTCCTGGACGGTGGACCTGGCACTGGTTCCGTCGCTGGCTCCGAGCGTTGTGAATCTAACTCACACTTCTGCGCCTCGCTTCTCAGATCTCTTGACCCTTCCGGCTCGACTTCCACGCTTTAGAACTCTGGAGACGCCGTCGCCCACGGGGATGCATGCTTGCAACCTTCATGCTTCCCGCGTCACGGCCAAGCTTCGAGCTTCATGCTCCGTCTCCGAGCGTTGACCTTGTCCGACCGTGCCCGTCGTTTGGGCGGGCAATCACATGGAGCCCCCGCCTGCTTATCTCCCGCCGAGATCTGTGATTTGTGTGACTGGCTGCTCCCACTCGATCTCCTGTGTCGCGTCGTGGAGCCGCCTCTCGATCGTCCTGACTCGGCACCCGGACCGGGGGCCTCCTCACGACGTTCTGGGTTAACCCCTTGTCCACAAGTTGCGACCAATTTGGTGGGCTCGACGTTAGCCTCGATCGTGGGCTCGTCTTGCGCGTCGCAAACTAGGATCGGTCGTACACAATCGCCTCTAGACCTGACGCGTAGCATCGAGCAGTAAAGTCGTACTAGCATTGTCATCCTGAGTCTTCCCTTGTTTACTAACACAAAGGTGTAGGATTCGTGGGCAGACACAGACACCAAGCAGCCACCCGGGAGCGTTCATGCTGCGCAGAGCAAGTTCCGTCCACACTTAGTAAGTACTTTGATTGTCGTACAGTCAGCACAACATCCGGGCTCGCCGCTCTGCCAGTGCACCGTTCTAAACCAAAGAATTGACGTCGTCCGAGGCAATTATCCGAGCTTCGCCGTAAACTTGCCCAAAGGCTGTCCACAGGGCGTCGAGTGGCGTCATCGCGCAGCTGTATGAACCGAACCGGAGGCGTTAAGCTTCTCAAACTCAGGTGCGAATATCCAGATGATTGCGACCTGGTGCGATTGAGTCTTCCGATTTGAACGGGTAGCGTTGTCGTTGCGGCAGTCTGCTGGGTGTACATTCTATATTTTCGTCAGTATACTTAGTCATGTAGGGTCTTCCACCTCTATTACTCAAAGCTTGGGGATTTGAGCAATAGATCGGAGACTAAACAACAATTATTGACCGCTGAGCAGTATAACGGCCGCCTGGCGTAATGGCAACGCGTCTGACTACGATTGGGTAATCAGGAGATTGCAGGTTCGACCCCTGCGGTGGTCATGTAACGCTGTCGACCATGTTTTTGGACAATGTATATTGTCCAGGGTCTATGCAGCGTTACTCGCGCCCCTCTCCGCTCAAACAAAGGACTCTTTGTCTCACGCTAGTATATAGTCCAGGGTTCTGCACCCCGAGCTCTCGTCCTCTCGCCCTCGGGGGCTCGTACTTAGCGTCGAGCTTTCCTTTTCTCACCCGCCCTTCCGCGACCCCTTCATAATCTCTTTTTAGCTACGTCTCATGTACTAGGCACATTCGCCTTCCGCCGGCTTGAGCTCGGCCCACCGGTCGCGCGAGAGAGCGGTGGCGACGCGGTCTCGGTGGTCCCGCGCAGCTTCCGTAGCGCGCGCCCAATACCATCGCTTTCCGCCCTGCCCGAGTTTAGCGTGCATAGATTTTGTTACAGTTTCGGATGTGCATGTGGTCCGGCGGCAGTACTTCATTCCGTATGTCCACCTTGATTTTCTTTATGCATTGGTCTCACCTGGTGCATGATGTACATTTTACTTGTAGACCAAATAGTGTTCCATGAAGAATCGTCGAAGATACCCCAGTCGCGAAGTACTGGTCTAATTGGAAATCGTCGCTTATTGCGAACACCGTTTACAGACATATCCTGGCATACATAGGGTGCCATAGTCATTGATAGTGGGCGCTGATAAATGCAACGTATCCTCGAGAGCAGCTGCCCTCAATGAGATGCGTCATGCTTAAGGTCGAAATGACTGATGAGGGCGGACTCAGCCGCGGGAGAGCCATGAGGGGACCATTGACTCTGCCAAGGCGGAAAACGCGATGTGCTCAGCAATCGCTGCTACGCCAGCTCAACGGCGAAAGAAGTAGGTAGGATCCCAGCCGGTATACTTTCAATAAATAAGTGAATAAATAGATGGTAGGAATACATAGTGCAGCTACACATATGATACATAGTGATGCATACACCTCTTGCAGAACGCGGAACACTAAAGAAGAGATAAAATTGTTATGGGATGAGAAACGATGTACTCCGGGGTATCGTCATATATGTTAAGTTACGCTAGGACTCATGTCGACTCAGGCCAAGCCAAGACAACCTACGGAACGAACAGTCAGCCGCAGGTACATGGAACTGAATGAAAATACTTACTTCCTCCACGAACGCCTCGATGGTGTCCCCGACGTACCTTGCGAAGTTGTAGAACATGAGCACCTTCTCCGGGTTAGAGCAATACTTGCAAGGCCCGCGTTTCCCGCTCCATCCGCGCTTCAAGCCCGGACACGACGAGATCACGCTCCTCAACAGCTCGGGATTCGTCACAGACGCAGCACTCGGCCATGCCTGGCCCGCGACGGCACTCATGTACCGCTCGTACCAGCACGGCGTGCTCCCCTCCTTGCCCCACCTCCCGAGCCCACACGACTTCTCCAGGTTCGTCCGCCACCCGCCCTCGACGACGGCGCGCGCCGCCTCACGGCTCCTCCGCTGGTACACGAGCAGGCGGTGGAGACAGCCCGCAGACGAGATGCCCAGGCCGTCGAGCCGCGCATACATCGCCGCGGCGGGCTCGGGCTCCGCGCGCAGCGTCCGCTTCGCCGCCGCTGTGGCGAGCTCGCGCATGCCGCAGCGGCACGCGACGCCGTAGAGCAGGACGGGGTCCGTGGCGGGGTCGGACGCTAGGGAGGAGAGCGCGCTACGCAGTTGCCGGAGCGCCTTCTGCATCCTGTACTTCTCGGCGGCGATGAGCGCGTGGTAGGTCCCGAGGAGGTCGGCCGGGGGCGGCTCGTCGGAGGGGTGGTAGATCGCGAGGAGCAGCGCGATCACGGTGCTCGTCTCGGGGACATGTATGCGGCGTGGGTGGGACAAGTATGTGGATGAGGACGAGGATGTGGATGTGGTCGGGGTGCTATTTGAAAGCTGGGCGGCTAGGACGGGGGATGCGAGGCGGAAAAGGATGGCGCACGCTGGAAAAAGTACCCCATCGCAGGTCTCCAGGCCGACTTCCCAATCCTCTCCACTCCACAGATGTGATCGAGGCCTTGAGGTTGGTCTACCAGACGCAGAATGCTGTTCGCATGCCGACACTGCTGACACTGCCGTTGTGGAGCAACGTCTCAGAGCGGTTCGTGGCGGGGGAGGGAGAGAGCGTCGGGGGGTCTGGTCAGCTTCCGACCAATGTGTGGGGAACTCATACAGTGTCCTTCTACGAGATGGATCATGGCGGGCCTTAGCAGTTATGTCACTAGTAGACGGCTACGGATATGACGATTTGAGTTAATTATGAACCATGGCCCACCAGTATGTCAGTTATGAAGCCTCACCTGGTCGTCCTCCCAGAGCTGCATGTCTTAATACCAGCAAGATATGCAGAGGGGATAGAGGAAAAGCACGCCGGTCGGTGGAGTAGATGGAGGTCAGAGGGAGAAACGGACGAGATAAGGCCTTCAAAAGGGAGCCATCGTCTTGCGGCTGTACCACAGGTTCAGCATAGGCGTCTAACTGTATAAGGTTGCATGTCAGTGTGCGTTCAACGAGCTGTACTTCACGACAATGTGATAATCTAGAGAAGAGTTATGAAGACGTATCTGTCCTGGGATAGACGTGGAATGATGATACAATGCGCCGATCGGCAGCATCGTTTCACGCTTGATTGCATCGTGCGACCTGAAGGTCGGCAGGATACTCAAAAACGCATAATCTTGGATATATGGGTGAAGGGCATAGTATGATGAACAAACCGATGACGCTCGACAGCATGACGCCATGAAAGCTGCCATGAGTCGTAGCCCCAAGGGTCTTTTTTTTTTTTTTTTATACTCTAGCGCCTTGGCAGTATACTACTACATATGAGGGTCCTTATGTAAGTACGTACAGCGCGCGCGTTATCCCACGTTTGTTTGACGCTCGGGCACGGCCCGGGTGGGTCCACGGCATAGCCAGTAATGGAAGGGATGGCCTAGAAGGGTGGGTTAGCCAATCTAGGCCGAGGATGTGATCATGGGAGCGGAGCTCAAATGCGCATCGCCCCCCGTCGTGACCCGCGAATGCAGAGGCCAGTGGGAGATATGTGCCCATGAGAGACACAGGGCTTGGAGATCGGAAGAGGTGTAGGCCCAAAGGCGCGCCTCCTGTTCACGTGCGATACATGCGGTGAGATGGAAGATGTAAGCATCGATGACATGAGGAAGCAGTGTCATTACCACGTCTACAACATCGTCGATGGGAGGGGGAGGGAGGGTGACCGGCCCGTGGGCTGGGATGAAGTCCGGTGGCGGTCGATCGGGATTAAGATCCAGAATCCAGTTGGGGTAGTGGGAACTGACGCTCCGGACTGGATGTAGGAGAGGAGGAAGCGGGGCCCAGAACCATTGGACCCGAGATGCAGTGGAGCGACCTGTGATAGGCTGTCCACAAGGGTGTCAGGGGGCAAGTTGCCAGATGACATAATTATGCCCAGCAGGATCTCGAGTGGAAGTAAGTTTGTGATCATAAATGCCCAATGTGATGATGTCATCGCCAGGCCATTTCAATTCAAGGATGAAGTCTATGAGCCACATAGGTGGGCAACATGTGGAGTGGAATTTGGATTGTGGGTTATCTGCTGATAAGTATTCCCACATTTCCAGGAGGGGGATGTCTGCCTCAGGGAGGTCAGGAAAGGTTTGATGAAGAATGTCGGCATTGTTTGCTGCAATCTTCATCAGCTGGTAGTAGCTGGGATAGGAACAGTACCATTGCTAGTATGTGTTCCAGAAGGAGCAAGGCGAGTAGTCGGCCTTGTTGGCTCCCACAAAAGAAAGTTCTTCATGGGAGCCCGTGAGAGATCCTGCTTTGGTAAGCAGGTCGCCAATTGAAACAAGTTCGATCGGGAGAGGGAGTTCAGGATTCAGTTCGAGCTGGGCCTGGTTAAACGGAAGGGCCCATGTGAGAATGGATGCTGCAGCCCAAAAATTGAAGGGCATGAGCACTGGGTGGCCATTGACAAGATCTCTTATGCTCAGGAGCACGGGAACTCCGGAGAAGAGTGATGGAGGATAGTGGAACATGTCACTAATTTTGACAAAGCTCCATGGGAGAGAGTCAAGTAGTGCACAGTGGAACTGCACAAGGCTGGCAAGAGAGAGACCGGATGTGGCCAGTTCTCCGAATGCTGGGAGGGTGGGAAACTCGTCTAGGTTTTCGAGTGTACAAAGGCAAGTGTAAGCGAGGTCAGTAATGAGACCTCGGACACATGGCATGTAGGGCTTAGTGAGCCTGTATACGTCACAGCCTGGGAGTTTATGTGTATCATCCCGTTTGAGGGGGAGATAACGTGGCGACGGGGAAATATGGAACACAAAGAAGGTTCCAGTAGTGTAAGCAGGGTCAGGGCCCCCAAACGATTCAATTATGGGAGCAGCTGCCTTAGTGGGAGGGAAAAGGAGCAGCAGATCATGGGGTCAGGCCATATCCTTAAATGCAGAGGGAGAGCAAGGCACAACTCCGAAAGGGAGATTGTTCCCATGAGTGTGGGATTTGGGCACGGGGGGCTCAAGAGGTGCACGTGAGCAACCCAGCATGCTGGGTGTGCTCGAGGGGGACATCAGGAAAAAGCCTCTTTGCCAAGTAGTGCTAGCACGCATAATCATAGCTAGTCCGGTCTGAATTATTGCTAATCTTTGTAACGAAATTGTGTCAGTGAAGAATAGTTCAATGTTACCTTTCATTTTTATGTGGGATTAGGCCATTGTTGTAATAACTGCTAACACTTCAATGCTTCCGGTCCACGATCAAGGAGGCTACAAAACAAACTTGTCACAGAAATATAGTAGTGCCGCTTTACTGGTAAGAAAGTATGTACATAGCATACAGCGAAGGCCTGTCACCTCTGTCCTCCTGCACACCCACTCTACCTCGGCCTGGAGCTCACATAACTGCATGTCCGAGATCCAGAGGGTGAAGTTGTTGTGGAGACACGATGAGCATCGAGTCCTTGAGGCTCTTCTCTGAGAGTGTGTAGGACTGGACGATGACGTCATCAAATGCCTGTCGAGAGGTGGCACACACAGTTGGGGCTGTTGAGGATCTTGTAGCAGAAGACAGAGAAATGGAGCACGAGACGCTAATCGATGGGGTGAGTGGGGAGAGGCTCAGTGATAGCAACATTGGAGACAGTCATGTAGGCCTTGAGCTTGAGCAAAGAGGTCGGGGCTCTGCCTCCATGGCTCGCTGAAGTAGCAGTGGCAGTCGCAATACTAAGGATGTGCATGGTGCCATGAGAGAAGCATACAATGATCAGACTGACCGTAAACTGTGGACTCACGTCTTCGGCTGAAAGACCTCAGACTCCGTTGTTGGAAGGAATGCTTGTTGGTTAAGGATGTCCTCGCAGATCTTGGCAAAGTCACAACAGAAATGACTCATGGTGCGTCCACTACACTCGAGTAATAATAACGTACCAGAATCGCAATCTATCCTCCTCGTTCCCATGGCCTCCTCATGATCCTCAGCCTCACCCTCCACCATCCACTTCTCCCTGGGAGCCCGAGGCCGTGTGTTCAGATTAGTGAGTGTCAACAGGAAGAGGGAAAACGTGGGAGACGAACACCAGAGAGGAGAATGAGAGGAGTGTAGGAGACGATCATGGGAAATACTAGCACGGGAGACAAGCACAGGAGAAAAGCACAGGAGAGGAACACGGGAGAGGAAGAACAAGCTTCCGGCTGGGAACAGGACAGCACGAGAGAGGTTGAAACGTTGAACGTTGAATGGATGGACTCGGAGTGTGCTAGTTGGGTGCACATGCTTTTCAGCATCTGCTGATGGGCGTCTCCGCACTCGCCACATTGTCCCATTGTGCTGCCTTTCTCTTCTGCATCATTCTCTCTCTCCTCTGCTCTCCTTGGCCTCAAGACTCGCCTCCTCCTCGGCAGGAGCCCAGGTATGTAGCCAAACTTTGCAGGACTTCCTTCCTCATGATCATTACTGATGGTCCCTACCTCAATCCTGGCGACATCACCACAGACATGCCTGGCTGCTACACCAGAGGTGAGTGCTTTCCTGATTGAGCCTTGCGCATATGCCCTTCACAAACTCCACCCTTGACCACCACATATCTGAACCTGTTCTCGGTGCGGGGCATCCGATCTCTGTGCAGCCTCTACTGTCTCTTTTGTGTATTCCGAGGCATCCTCCCTGACAATCGTCCACTTTCCCCACCGCTTTTATCCTCCTACCGCTCATACGGCATATAAACGGAGTACCAACATGATGGCTGCAGCGCATCGACTCCCCGCCCAGGTGGGAACAACAGCAAGATGCACCCCTTCGTGTCTACTGGGAACTTGGTCAAGAAGCTGCCACACCAGAGGTATGTCCCCATCCCATGCCGTGCAATCACAGTACTCACTGCCGTCTCTTGTCCTCCTTCCAGCACTCCAGGTGTGCAGACAGGCACACTTGTCCTGCCCAACGTAAGATCTCCACCGCTGCTACTTGGGGGATGCGTGTTCCCCCAGCAGCTCCAATATGATTGTATGTGTAGCTCGCCGATATCTGTTAACATGTTCAACTCTTTTTGCAGCCTCTCGTCTATTCGCCTGCTGACGGGTTGCTTCAAGGGTGAGTCTTCGCCATGTTATCTGTTGGAAATCATGTTAACCTGATGCTTCAATTATAGATACCTTTGCTACTTCTGTTGCCTGCTTTGTCATTCTCGGTATGCATTCCCTCAATAGTGTAGCTATGGTCCACTGATACCATGCCTCTAGTATCAGTTTATCCAGTTCATCTTTTGTCCATCATGACCCTTATTAGGTGTACAAAGTTATATTGTCATTAGTTTTCTTGTATGTAGTAGTATTTCAATAGGATCCTTTGGCTATCATTTCTGTTGTGTGTTTGTGCCGCTTCCAGATGGTTAGTGCTATCATTGAGGTGTATATTGCTGTAACTTTTTGTTAATTTGTTGCTAGTTCTTGCCAAGTACTTGGATTCTGTGCTATCTAACAAAGGGACCTCTGTAG
Source organism: Ganoderma multipileum BCRC 37180 (assembly GCA_000338015.2). NCBI lineage: Eukaryota > Fungi > Basidiomycota > Agaricomycetes > Polyporales > Polyporaceae > Ganoderma > Ganoderma multipileum. Next base: position 8,924 of record BACB01001416.1, read on the forward strand.
CATAGCAGTAGCTTACAAGAATTAGCAAATGGATAGAATTACTGCTAGCTCTCAATAGTAAGTAATGATGAGCAGTAGCTACTTAAAATTGGCTAAGAGGGTTTTTCCTGATGTGCGTGTTTGCGTTTGTTGGGCTCAATGCAGATTTTGAAAAGGATCAGTGAGTGCACGTTTGGATTGATGGCCCATAGGGGTTGTTTTGTTCTAGGAGTGACTGCAGCAGTGGTAGGCATTCTGCGCAACCCCGTCCACATACTGACTTCTTAGTACACAGGAAGACATAAAGGTGTGGTACCATTATCTTCTCACCAACTTGGAACAGTCGACCTGTCAGTGGTGGAAACGATTCAATTCTTCCTGGGAAGGTGTAGATCTCATGCTGTGGAAACATGTGTAGCACATGAGGTTAAGTTCACTTTTCTCTCCCCTTGCAGGTTTCACTTGGACACCGAACCTTAGACATCCACCGACTTCGCTCACCGTTGTATTCGTACCTCGTTATGTCGGGTATCACACCAGAGGAGCTTCCAGCTCCCCCTCCTATTACCACTGCATTGTATCCCTTTGACAAAGCCAATGCCGACATCATCCTCTGCATATCAGACCATGTCGATTTCCATGTCTACAGCCAAATCCTCATTGCTGCATCGCCGTTCTTCGAAGGCATGTTCGATGTCCCACAGCCACCTCTTGATCAGCAGGAGCTCAAGTATGGCCGGCCAATTATCAATGTCAGCAAGACCAGCAAAGCTCTCTACCCTCTTCTCCGGATCTGTTACCCCATAGTAAGTAAGCCCAAAAAGCGATCTCCCAAAGAGATTGAGCCCGCCATCGCCGCTGCAATGAAGTTTGAGATGGAATTGCCTACAGAGGTGTTGACCGAGGAGCTACACGCGCTTGCCAAGACTTTGCCCCTCAAAGTGTGGGGCATTGCATGCAGGCTTGGCCTTGAACCTGTAGCGTGCTCCGCGGGCAATGTGTTATTATACCATCAGCTCGACTTCATGGTGATGAGTGACATGGAGGGGATTACAGCAGCCAACTACTTTCACCTTCGCGAGTTCGTCTGCTTGCGGGGCTTGGTTCCATTGGACTTCAAGTTCCTCAGCCCACTCTCTCTACCGAAGCACCCTCGGACTGCTCCTTTGGTGGTCACAAGCCTCTCTCTCGCGGATGCGCCTCCCCCTGATATTATTTGCCACTCCACAGATGGCATCGAATTCCGTGCCCACAAGGCAGTTCTTTCTATCACGTTGGCGCTGCTTCAGGAAAAGGTCTCTTCAGCGAGCTCGCCAGTGCCCGAGAAAGGTGCGGCAAGCAGGCTCGGCCTGTCCGTTATACAGTTCGAAGAGGAGAGCACTGTTCTGCACACCATGCTCCAACTGAGCTACCATTGCCCCACCGACGTCCCACTTCACTCCGATCTCACGCACCTCACTACCATCCTCGGAACTGTGGAGAAGTATGGGCTCCTTTCCATGCAACCCTCCGCTTGGTCAGCTTGGAGGACGATGGCATCCGTGAGCCCTCTTCGCACTTACTGCCTTGCGACCCGCGCCGGACACACTCTTGCTACAAGGGAGGCGGCCAGGCTGGCCCTGTACCAAGTCATCAATGGGGTATATGTCAAGGAGCTCGAGTACACCCCTGCCCTTGCCTACCACCGTCTCCTCAACTACTATGAGAAATGCTGTACAGTGAGAAAGCATGGACTCATGAAGATCAGCAACTCGTTCATGATCCCTCCCCTGCTGTTGAGTGTACCTCAGTCTGTCGAGGACATATGCGAGTCAGAGGTATCTAGGAAGAAGAAGAAGAAAATGCAGGTAGGGTCGATAGCTCCCATCGGTCTGACGCCCGATCCCCCTTGGCTTCAACGCTATCTACAAGCTCTCCCATCCTCCCTTCGGCCTCCGCCGGGGTCAGTTATGCTGGGGTTGTCTGACCTGCTTAATGAGGTGAACAATGCTAGAAGTCGGAATCTTGGGCCGTGGTGCGAGATGTGTCAGATTGTCACCGAAGGGATTCTGGAGGTTAGCAAGGTGTTGCAACAGTTGTCGGATGAGCTGAGCAAAGTAAGTGGCCTTGTGCACAGTATTCGATAAACCGCCAGTACTAGTTTGTTCCATCATCCAATACTGACGGTGACACTGGTCCTCAGGTCAAGCTTGAGGTTTGAGACCTGGGTCAAGCGCAACAGCCTAGGATGGAGAGCAGAGGATGTTTCGGGGAGTGTGGAAAGAGGTGCGGCTTTCAGTGTATATATGAAGCATATGAGTAAAAGACCAGGAGAAAATACCATTAACGCTGTGTGTGATCATCTTGATTGTATGATAACTGAAGGAGCTAACTAACTATTTGCCCACCTCGGACCACCCAGCCGCTGGCATCAGCTTGAACTTGATGCTGACGCGATAGCCTCCCTGCCCCCGAGTATGCTATCCCGGCATCATGGTTGTGAAATTCAACGATAATAGAAGAAGGTGGTCCTTGGATATGGATATTCCGTTCCTAGCTCCAACCTAGCTCAATCCTAGGTACTATCAACATCCTCGCTGGCTAGTACTAGTCTTCGGAGAGTGCCGAGATGTGACGCATCATGTGTCATGCGAGCCTGGATGAGTCAGACTTTGCCGCCGTGCAGAGCTTTTAACATCGCTTTCAAAGTTTCATTGTATCCTCTTGAAATTTCGACCCTTGGGACTACTATCCCTCCTTTCCCTCATACCACCACCATCTCAGTGGGCGCCTCTTTATGTACCTGTGCACAATACATCCATAGTACCTGTAGGCTATCCAGAACCAATCCCCTTTCCTCTTTCCGTAGTTATAAGGGACTGCAAACACCCAAGCACCACCCAGGCAGGAACTGGAGGGTCAAGTGGTGTCACCAACCCGCGTAGCGTGCCCTCCAGGTACACCCCACCTCCTCCGGGCTTGATCGCTCCTGATCGCCCACTCCAAAACATCCCCAATTCTGTTGTTGCCCCTCAGGGTGACCAGGTGCCCACCGATGCCTCTGATCACAAGTAGGGAAACACCGAGCACGATGTCCCCCCCACCACAT
>BACB01001417.1:0-16077 GCA_000338015.2 Ganoderma multipileum BCRC 37180
ATGCAACCGGCGACCTATCCCATCCGGCTGTACCACAGGCTCGGACGCAGAACGTGAGTCAGAGGCTCAATTGCCAATTTGGTATTGCGTAATCTATTCGCTCTCGGCAGTCTCCGGAGCGCGCTGCGACTCAACTTGGTTAACAACGACCAGGAACAGTATTAATACGCCCGACGACTGTAAGTATTTTCGGTCTCCTACTCTCATCGTCTTTCACGATTACGACGTTAGGACAGTATACTTACGGGCAAGGAAGGCCGAAGTTAGCTTCAGCAAGTTGCAGCGGCGGTGCCACTGATGCGTCCGAGGTCGCCAGCTTCAAGTTCCCCATGGCCAGGTACCTAGCCTCTGGTTCGATCTTAATCAAGATGACATACACCGCTCTGACCATAGCATTTATGTACACCTCCAGATTCTTCGCTCGTATGCCTCATATATCCATCAAAAGCTGCGCCCTCTACCCGTACCTCTCCTAACACTGTCGCTCCCTCCCAAGCCGACATGGATGCGGTGATCTGCTTAGCTCCGGTCTCAAATCTCAAGCTCGACCTAAAGATCAAGACAGATATCAACATCGGAAACCGATAGCCATATATTGCGCGCCGTTGTATACGGTGCACAGCGGCTCACCTTGTCCAGGCTATCCGGCAACAGTCGCAGTGCGTTGTTGACTTCGAGGATCTCTTCTGCAACGATCTGACACCCCTCGCACCAAACCCGCGGCATCTTGCCGCCACTCCAGGCTCTCGTTGCATCCACGAACAGGTCAGACAGCTCCGGCATGGCCTCTCCAGGCCGTTCGTAAACGCGACGTGAGAGGGCGTGTAGGTGGCGAAGAAGCCAAGGGCCGTCGGAAGCTGGGTTGGCGGGACCTGGTTTAACATTTATTGCCTTCTTTGCAGCGGGTAAACCCCCATCTGGCACGCTGAACGCGTTTACGGCAATGCGGATATTTGCGAACGGATCAGCGATCGCGGGCTTGACGGAGGCTTTCAACGAGTCGACGATCTTTGCAAGCTCCTCATTCGTCGCCGCGCGGCACTTCTCGTAGTAGGTGAGGAGGCGGTGGTATGCGAGGGCAGGCGTGCACTCGAGTTCCTCGATGTATACCCCGTGGATGACGTGGTTCAGCGCGCGTCGGGCGGCCTCCTTCGTGGCCACCGTGTGGCCAGCACGGATGGCGTAGCAGTAGGCGCGGAGGGGGTCTTCGCATGCGATCGCCTGCCAGAACGACCATACGATAGGCTGTGCGGAGTAGAGCCCGTACTTCTCCAAAGCTACAAGGATCGCGGTGAGGTCTGCCAGATCGGTGGGAAGTGTAACGTCGGCCGGGGAAGGCTGACTCAATCGGAGCATGGCATGCAGCACGACACTGCGCTCGTCGAACTGTAGTATGGGCAGGATGGGCTCGCTAGAAGAGCTATCCTCCGGCGGAGAGACAATTGGAGATGCCTTTTCTATAAACGCAGAGGATGCGAGGGAAAGGACTGTTTTGTGGGCGGGAAAGTCGATGCCGTCCACCGAGCGGCATATGACGTCAGGAGGAGGGTCCTCAGTATGGGATTGAATAAAAACCGTTGAAGACACGGCTGGCGATGGTTTTGGCACGGAGACTGGGCTGAGGAACTTGAAACCCTTCGGAGTCTTGCGCTGCAGGCGGAAGTACTCGCGAAGACGAAAGTAGTTGGCCGCCGTGACCCTATCCATATCTCCCAATACCGCGAAGTCCAGTCCAGCAAGGGACATGTTCTTGGCTGCACACTTCGCCACCGCTTCGAGGCAAAGCCTGCACGCAATGGCCCACACTTCAAGCGGGCGGGAAGAGGCGAACGTCGTCAGGTCCTCCGTTAACACCGTCGTGGGCAACTCCATCTCAAACTTCATTGCGGCCGCAAGGGAGAGCTCGACCTCTTCGAGAGATCGTTTCTTCGGCTTGTTGATGGGGTAACAGATGCGGAGAAGAGGGTCGAGGGCTCTGCTGGTTTCGCTGACATCGATAATCGGCCGGCCGTACTTGAGCTCCTGCTGATCATGAGGTGGCTGTGGGACGTCGAACATGCCCTCGAAGAACGGTGACGCAGAGATGAGGATTTGGCTGTAGACATGGAAATCAACACCGTCTGATGTGCGGAGGATGATGTCGGCATTAGCCTTGTCGAAGGGATGGGACGCAGTGGTGGTGGTGGCGGCGGCGGCGGCGGTGGGAGGAGTCGTAGGGTCCTCCTGTGGAGTGATGTCCGACATAAGGTCAAAATATGGCAGCGAGTGGAATCGGTGGATGTCTAAGGTTCGATGTCCAAGTGAAGCCTGCAAAGGGGGAAGAAAATCGAACTCAACCTCATGTACAGCACGTGTTACCGCAGCACGCGATTTATGCTCCCCGTGGAAGAATTGAATCGCTTCCACTGCTGACAGGTCGACTGTTCGGCGAGAAGATAATGGTACCACACCTTTACGTCTTCCTGTGTACTAAGCAGTCAGTACAGGGAACGTCGGAATTGCGCAGGACGCCTACCACTGCCCAAGTCGATCCTAGAAATACACTGCGTACCAGCCGTCAATCCAAATGCACACTCACTAATCCATCCCTTTCAAAACCTGCATTGAGCCCGACAAATGGCAAACACGCAACCGACCCATCCTATCCGGCACCCATATCCCCAACGCAAGACCCGATCACCTAACCTCCACTACTCATCTCCAAAAGCGCCTCGATGCTCTTCCCCAGATCGCCCTCGTTCGCCTCCAGCACCCACTCCACGACCTCCACGTCCGTCCCGGGGAAGATCTGGCGCAGCGTCTCCCGCGCCGCGACCGCCGCCTTCTCGTGCGCCCTGTCGATCTCCTCCTGCAGCCCCGCCAGGTCCAAGTTCGGCGTCGGCGTCCGCGACACATGGCCGTGCCCGTGCCCTTGTCCGTGCGGGGGAGTCCCCGTGCCCAGCAGGGCTTGCACGCGCTGCGGCTGCAGCATCCCCTGCGCCTGTGCCTGTGCCTGCGCCTGCGAGGGCCCCATGGCGAGCGGCTGGTTCGTGTATAGCCCCGGCCCGAGGCTCTGCGCGCGGTACCGCGTCGGGGTCTCCTCGTACCCCTGCGGCTGCGGGACATACGGGAACTGCGCAGACGACGCAGAGTGGACCGACGGCGCAGGCGAGCCGCGCCGCACGCGCGGCTTGTACGGGGTGTGTATCGGCGGCTGGTGCTCGCCGGGCGCCCCGGGGGTCTGTGGGCCCGCATAAGGCGGGTGGGCGTGTCCGTTCTGGTCGTACTGTTGCTGTTGCTGCTGCTGCTGTTGCTGCTGCTGTTCGCGGCTGAGCTCGAGGGGCGCGAAGGGCCCCGGGAGGTACGAGAGCGACTCCTCGGCGCCGTCCAGGACCTCGTTGAATATTCGGCTGATCGCGCTGAGCGGCTTGGATATCGTGTCGCCCGTCTTCTGCAGGAATCGGCGCGCGTCCTCGCCGAGCGTCTGCCCGGGGGTGGGCAGAGAGAGGGGTTGGGCGGACTCTTCGCCCGCGTGTGAGCTGGGTGCGCTGGAGAGCAAGGGTGGAGAGATGGTGTCGAGCCCTGGGCCGGGAGTGATTCCTCGTTCTGGTGTTTGAGAGCCGGTACTAGGAAGAGATTGGATCGCCTCCTCGACGTTCCTATACAGACACGAGATCAGGGGTGGTGAAAGGCAGAAAAGGGGGAGTTATACTTCTCGAACTCCTCGTGCGTGATATTGGATAGCGATGAGTGGTCCATAGTCTCGATGAACGAGACGGCGCCCATCTGAAAATAATACGATCAGATTGTCGAAAGGTGGTCTGATATTGAGCTACGTACCAAGCTAGAGAGGTAGTACCCGGCTTCGCTCTGAAGCTTAGTTGGGTTTCTAAAGCGATTAATGAACCTAGCGATCGAAGAGTGTCAAGCGTTGCGAAACGTGGCTCCCAGACAGAAGGATAGACTGACTCAACATTAGAAAGTAAATGTGGAGGGTTTCCCTTGATCACCACGTAGATCAAGATAGGAATGAAGGTGTCCGCGCTCTCGTCCTTGTGCAGATGTCGAATTAGCCCTGCCGGATACGCTTCAGTTTAGTGCCAGAATCCAAGGCAAGGCGAGGCGGACCGAAGATGACCTTGCAACAGTTCAGTATGCAGATGAGCTTGTCGCGAGGCGCCTTATAGTGGTTAATCTTCAAGAGTTCTGTCATTCGGACGCGACATTAGTTGCCATCTCAGTGCATCTAACAGCGGGGCACAGACCTTGCTGAGCGAACATCAGAAAGCCTTCGCTGCCCTCCCCCTCCGGAACGTCAAGATGTTTAGCCTCTATCCAGCCAAACAGCGCTATACGTTGCTCCAAGACTCGATCTCGCTCGAGATCATCAGTCGTGACTGGACGGGGCGGAACGACACGAGCAATCTGGGGGGTGAACGTACTACGGAGAGGTCAAGGGCTACTCCGAAACTGTTATCTTGCGTACTCACAAGTCGTACAGCCTATTCATGACCAACTTCTCCATGCCCTCCATGGCGTTGTCGAACTCCGTGTCCGATGCGTTCTTCCATACCTCGCATTCTCGCATTCGTAGTGAGATGAACTGCAGTCATGGCTAAATAATATCGGGCATCGAAGCAACGCACAAGCACTTACGTTCAGGAAATCGTTGATCAATTTGACCTGGTCATTGACCGTGAACGTCCGCTTTGCAAAGTTGCTCAGGAAACTGGAAGATAGTGAGCATTTGGATATGACACAACCGCATAGCGACATACGACCGGAGGTACTTGGCTACGGGCTCGACACCCTTCATCTTCATCTGGTCCAGGAACTTCTGGAAGTCAAATTGCGGCGGCTCCAGTTCCTTGTCCTTGCCAGACGGCGTACTCCGTCCGCTTCCGCTCGCGACTGGACCGTTACTCGTGCTCGCAACATCCTCCACGACCCGTGCGTCTGGAGTAGACTGCTGCTGCGCGAATGACGACAGTGTAGCGGGTGAGGGAACGGCGGCAGCGGAGTCTAGCGAACGCGGCCGCTGATTACGCGTCAGAGCAAACGTCCGTGCAAGCGCAGCGAGTGCCGGGAACGCAGGTATGGGGGAGGATGGACGATTCGGTGTGGAAGGGGTGGGCGGCGCGGGACTCACTGGCTCCTTGGTTAGCACAGGCGGCCGCGGTTGTGGTGGATGCCCCTCAGAATCTGCCCACGCCTGTTGAGCGGCCTTCTCCTCTGCACTTGCCAATGGATCGAACTGGCGCAATACGTCTTGCTGTACTGGCGGCCTCTCTGGGCTCTCGGGCACAGAAACGGCTGCGAGTCCTTGTGTTGTCTCGGCGTCCAGGTGGGATAGGTCCGGATCGCGACGGGTTTCCGTTGCTAGTGTTGCCGGGGGTGTTTCTTGCCATGGATTGGATTCCGGCTCGTGGGTAGGTGCATTGTGGATATGGACGTTACGGAGAGCATCGCTGAGGCCTTTTTCCGTCGTCATCGGGACTTGGGAAGTGGACGTTGCTATGAAGGATGTTCCACTATAGTGGTAGATCGTGGATGTTCAGAAGGAGGACCAGAGCGGGCTACGCGGATAAAGGGCTAGGGCCCTCAGGGAGGGGATGAAGACAAGTTCGGCAAAGGCAGAGTGACCAGCTCCGCATCACCGATCGAGACCGGCGCCTACTGACATTATCCCTTCGCCGCAACCAACAGAGCCCAGTGCTGCGGCTACTCTAACCCCCGACCAACCCCCCCTTTCTCGCAACGTCGACGCCCACATAGTCAAAATCGCATCTATCTGAAGGTCTGCATCTGCTAAAATAATCTCTCTGGTGGTAGTATGTCTGATTTTGAGCACTGGGGACCGGTTGCAGATCTAATCAGCATTCCCTATAACTCCTCCGAGCTCCGTTGACCCGCCGCCGCCATGGCATGTCCTCTGGTACACCCATTCAACGACCCATCGGCGGACGTTGTTCTCGTCTCGTCGGACGATGTCGCCTTCAAACTGCACAAGATCATTCTGTCCCTCGCGTCCGATTTCTTCAAAGCTATGTTTTCCCTTTCCCAACCAAAGCCACTTGCCCCAGGTGATCCCCAGGTAGACAATTCTGAATCTACAGCAGGCGCGGAGATAGACGGATTGCCCGTTATACGTGTCTCCGAGCCTGGCGAAGTCCTCAGCAAGCTCTTCCGCCTCTGCTATCCTCTGGACGATCCACCTCTGGTGACAGTCGACGAGGTTGCGGCCGTATTGACGGCAGCTCTCAAGTACGAGCTCCGGAAACCAATCCAAATGGCGTCGCGTAAACTGCGTGAGCTGATGCCCACATCGTCCCTCCGTGTCTACGCGATCGCCTGTAGGCTTGACCTCGAGGACGATGCGCGGGCTGCTGCGATGGTTGTCCGCGAGAAGCAACTCCAGGACGAGTATGTCGCGGAGCTGGAGGATGTTTCTATTGGCGCGTACTATCGTCTTCTCTACTATTGCGAGACAGGCCGCGATCCCGGAGGTCTCTTCTTCACCCGCCGTTCGGCACAAAGAACGGACCGTAGCAAGAAGAAAAACAAACAACGGAAGTCCGCTTCTGTCAGTCATCTTTCCGATTCCATCTCTGTTCCCAAGCCCTCAGCACGTCCCGCTATAGTGCCCGTTATTTGGCCTCCGCCTCCCCCAGTCGCCGGATATCCCTTTAACATCGCAGACCCTGAACTCACTATTGAGACGTCAGATGGAACCAGATTTGGTCTTTCCAGGAGCTTCATCGAGCTCGCGTCCCCGGTCCTGTGCGATATGGCTCGCGATCGTCCTAATTCCCCCACGATACAGATCCCCGAATCTAGACGGGCAGTCGACATTATCCTCCGTGTATGCAGCCCAATAGAGAACCCCGCTATACCCGATTTGCCTACTCTCGACTCGGCCCTCATCGCGGCAACCAAGTACAAGATGAAGAAAGCCATTCAGTGGCTACGTGCAGCTTTGGCCGAGAAGGCGGGTGCGGCTTCCACAGATCCTCTTCTTCTCTACGCCATCGCCTGTCGTCACGATATGCGAGACCTAGCTCTCTCGGCTGCGAGGCGCTCCCTTCGCACGGAGCTTACCAGTGAGCCGTATTCGGAGGTTGAAGCGATCGACATCTCTGCCGGCTACCTGTCCCGCTTACTCCAATATCGTAAGCGGTGCCGCGATGCCATCCGAACGATCTTCGTTGGCGACGACTGGATAGAAAGCGACTGGCGGATCCGTCTACTCAAATGCTGTCAAGGATATCCGAGTCACCAGACTCGCCGCCTACCGTGTTGGTATTCGGCATACATGAAGACTCTGCAGGGGGAAAGCTGGCCAGGGTCGGATTCGGTAGTAAAGGAGGATATTTTCAAGGCCGCACTCTCGCCCCCTTATACGGCGCACGAATGTAGCTCCTGCCATCGCCGCGCTGGTCCTGCTCTGCTGTTTAAATTCAGCGAATACGTGGCCGAGACTATTGAAAGGCTTGAGAACGAGGTGCGAGAATGTCATCCCTCGAAAATAAATTGCTGACCGTTCGATTACCATTCTATTTCCTTAGGTTACCTTGGATTGGCCGCTGAAGGGTCCGTTTCCAACCACGTAATTCCACTGGCACCCTGGGTTTGAATGCGGCACGGGTCAGAATAGGGTGCGTTTTGGCCGTTTCCCGTTGTGAGGGTCGAGTTCACAGACAAAGGCTTATAGCACGTAGAGAATCCTTTCGCTCGCGTCGCAGCTGTAGAATCCTCATCGCGCAGTATCGCTGTGCTAACTCTACCCTTTCATTGCCTTCCATTGACCCTATATGTTTGACGTTTCATTGCAACGGCCTGTTCGCTGCTGGGTATGACTCCCCTCATAGTGTCTCTCGTCTCCCATTAACGTTCATCATATTTCGGTTTTTAGAACCCTTTCATGCAGACTGAGTAATCCATAGGGGCCATGCTAAAAACGAGACAATGTGTGTACTGCGAGGATCATTTCACCACGTCCTTCCGCCAATGAATACGGACAGCTCAAGAATATCTGTCCGCTCTGTCTAAGTCATCGAAGAAGGAGAATTGAAGTCTGAAGTTGCGCGCTGTACGAACAGGTTTTGTATGCCGCTGTACGTAAGAGCGAATACGAGAGTCTGGTGGCTGTGACGGATGATACTTGCTTAGTCAGCAGGCAATGTCGCTCTTGAAGCTCTGCGAAGAGGCGCGCGTCAGCCTTTCAACGTCAACCACCGTGACCTTTACCACTGAGTGGCTCGCATCTCACAGCACCCTTCCAGGACGAATGGCCACCCCTCCTCTACATCCATTCAACTACTCCAACGCGGACGTCGTATTCCGCTCATCGGACGATGTTGTTTACAAGCTACACAAACTCGTCCTGTCGCTCGCCTCCGACTTCTTCGGTGGTATGTTCGAACTACCGCAGCCCAAGCAGTCCTCAGGCCCAAGTCTGCCAACCCAACACACCGGTGGCGAAGGGGTCGACGGCTTGCCTGTGATCCCTGTTTCAGAGCCTAGCTCTGTCCTCACCCCGTTGTTCTTGCTCTGTTACCCTCTGGGGTTGGATCCCGACCTTCTGTCAATTACCCAAGTGCGCGCCGTCCTCGAAGCCGCAATCAAATACGATTTGCGCAAAGCAGTGAAGATGGCACGAGGCAGGCTCCGCCAACTTGTGCCCTACAACCCTCTGCGTGTATATGCCATCGCGTGCAAACTCGGATTCGAGGATGATGCCCGCGAAGCGGCGAAGGAGGTCCACAAGCAACAAGTGCAAGACAAGTACGTCGAAGAACTTGAAGAGATCTCGTTCGGTGCATACCATCGTCTGCTTTACTTCTGTACTCTCGGAGGTGGCTCGGCGCTAGGACAGCATTTTTCTTTCTCTTTTGCTGCCACGATGAAGGCGACGACGGCGACGACGACGATGACGGGAACTGGAGCGATGAGTGCACGCCAGATCAAAAAGAAACCGCAACGGGGTGCCGGAGTCGCACCTACACCCTCTTCGACAAGCGTGCCCTCAACCCCTGCTGCAGAACCACCTACGGCGACAGCAACACCTGTGAATCAATCTTCTGGTTCCCAGACTTGCTCCAACCACCCGCCTCCTGGAACGGCCGCCTTTGACGATCAAGGCATCGTTTTTGCGGCTTCCGATGGCCGCAAGGTGCGAAGCACAGGGGACGCGATCCTTCGTGCTTCCCCAGTCCTTCGTGGTCTCGCCGCCGAGTGTTCAAGCTGTACCGAAGGCATCCACGTTCAAGAGCCGGCCGCGACCATGAGCATCCTCGTCCGCATCTACGACCTGTTCGAGCACGTCACAGTCACCGACTTACTCGGCATACACAACGCGCTCGCCGCGGCGGAAAAATACCAGCTGCAGAAGGCCGTCGCTTTCCTACAAGCTTCTCTGAGGTCCTGGCGAACCACCGCCCCTGGAGCCCCGTCGGCGGACCCCCTGCTTCTTTTCGCCATCGCATGCCGCTTCGAGATGCGCGACCTCGCCCTCGTCGCCGCCAGAGCCACCCTCCGGACGAACCCCACGCTCACGCTTGCTCCTGCCATTGACCAGGTCAACGTCTCCGCCGTCTGCCTTCACCGCCTCCTCGACTACCACCGCCGGTGCCGCGCCGCCATCAAGCCCATCTTCGAGACGCGGACCTGGCTGCAAGGCTTTTGGCTCCCGCGGATGCAAAATGCCCCGTGTGCCGCTGCCAGTGCTCCGAAGACCGGTACCGTCCCCCCGGCGCCGTCGGGTTTGTTTGGCAGCCTTCCACGCGTCCCCGCGAAATGGGCGTGCTGGTACGAGCCGTACATGAAGGCCGCGGCTGCCTCCGCTCTGTGGCCGAGCAGCGCGTCGGTCACGAGAGAGGATGTGCTGTACGCCGGCCTGTGCGTGAACCCGGCGGCATCGGTCGCCGGGGCCTCGGCTCCGCCTGCCTCTGGCCACTGTCCCCACTGCATGCAGGGCAAAGGGGCCGTCGAGCTCTTCCAGTTCAGTCAGCATGTGGCGGGCACCATTACCGCTAGGGAGAACCAGGTACGTATACGTCGTGCGGTCCGTCGCCTCGTCCGTTTGCCGTCCGCTAACATGCGTTCCGCTGTTTAGGTCAACCTGACTTGGCCGACTCTGCCGGTTCAGCAAGCAGCACCCGCGCCAGCGGCGTCTGCAAGTTGAAGGAGTACACCGTCGTCGAGACGCAGGCTAGTTCTTGGGTTAAGGAGAACGCAAGAAAGTATGTACTAATAGACATGATAGTGGTCCGATTTTTATGCCTTCGTTGCATTTCTGGGTGTTCTGTAGACGTGCGATGAACTCGGACGGGCTGGAATTGGAATTGGCAGGCTCTCTCCGGAAATATTACTTACTATGATGGATGCACAAAGTCTAAGGCATGCATGTACACGAACAGCAGTGGGTATAAACACAATTGTAGAGATCGATGCGATTGCCCGCAATTATTGAAGAAACACAGGTAGCGCTTCGAGCTTTTAAATGCAAGAGCCTGCGAGCTGCTGCGGTGAGCGATTGGGACGAGTGCCATGGCGCCTAATGCTTAGTCAGCACGCCTCCCCATCGGAGCCCATCTAGCCTATCCCCGTCCACCGTTGAGCAAGCACTAGTACTGGTAACTTACCGCATCACTGCAATGCCAGTCCCCCCTCGACACCCATTCACTTATTCCAATGCAGACATCGTATTTCACTCTTCAGATAATGTCATTTACGAGCTACACAAGCTCGTCCTGTCTCTCGCCTCCGACTTCTTCAATGATATGTTCGACTTACCGCAGCCCACCCTTCCCTCAGATTTGCACTCGCCTTCTCAAGCCCACGACGACCAGGCGATAGACGGCTTGCCTATTATCCCACTTTCGGAGCCTAGCCATGTCCTCACCCCACTATTCCTCCTCTGTTATCCTCTCGAGGAGCCCAACCTTGCGACGATCGCCGAGGTGCGCGCCGTCTTGGAAGCGGCGATCAAATACGACATCCGTAAGGCGGTGCAGATCGCAAGACGTAGGCTCCGTGAGCTTATTCCAACCGCTCCATTGCGAGTGTATGCGATCGCCTGCAAACTCGGATTCGAGGAGGACGCCTGCGACGCGGCGAAAGTGGTCCACCAGCAGAAAGTCCAAGAGGAGTACGTGGAGGAGCTCGAGGAACTCCCGTTCGGTGCATATCATCGTCTGCTTCACTATTGTGCCGTAGAAGGTGGCTCGGGGCCAGGGCAGCATATCTCCTTCAGTCACGCCTCGACGGCGGCGACCGAAGAGAAGCTTTCGCGGAAAGTCAAACGCAGACCCAGACGCGGCCGGGCTGTACCTACCCCATCTTCCACAGACGCACCCTCCGCATCCACCAGCAATGCCGAGTCTTCCACTACAACAACGCCGCCAGCGAGTCAGCCCCCCGACTCTTCCATCGCTTCAGATGGCCACCCTCCTCAGACTCCTGCCGTCGACTCGGATGAGAACGGTGTGGTCTTTGTGACCTCTGACGGCGTCCGGGTGCGAAGCCCCATGATCCTACGTGTTTCCCCAGTGTTGCGCGGTCTCCTCCCCAAACACCCAAACGTCACCGACGATATCTACGTGCCAGAGTCGAGCGTCACCATGGCTATCTTAATCCGCATCTATGACCCATTCGAGCAATGGGTTGCGGTAACCAACCTACTCGATATATACAACGCACTTCTCGCAGCCGTAAAGTACCAAATGGTGAAGGCCGTCGGCTTTCTGCAAACCACTCTGAGATCCCGACCAATAACCACTCCCACGGAATCCCTTTTCCTTTACGCCGTCGCGTGTCACTTCGACATGCGTGACCTCGCGCTTACTGCCGCCCGAGCCACTCTGCGGTCCGATCTCGTTGGCACCCTCCGTCCTGACATCGACACTGTAGACGTCTCCGCCGGATGCCTTCATCGCCTCCTCGACTACCACCGTCGGTGCCGTGCCGCCATTGCACCCATTTTCGAGACACGCAACTGGCTCGAAGGCACCTGGTTGCACCGTGTACAGAATGGCCCGTGCGGCCGTGCTCTCAA
This sequence comes from Ganoderma multipileum BCRC 37180, assembly GCA_000338015.2. Classification (NCBI taxonomy): domain Eukaryota; kingdom Fungi; phylum Basidiomycota; class Agaricomycetes; order Polyporales; family Polyporaceae; genus Ganoderma; species Ganoderma multipileum. Next base: position 12,035 of record BACB01001417.1, read on the forward strand.
CAGATATGCGCAAACCGTGAAGTGGGCATGCTGGTATGATCCGTACATGAAGGCTGCTGCTGCTTCTGCGTCGTGGCCCAGTAGCACCTCGGTCACGACAGACGAGGTGCTATACGCTGGCCTACTAGCCCCACCGGGAACATCCTATCCTTGTCATACCTGCACGCAGGGCAAGGGCGCGGTCGAACTCTTTCAATTCAGCAAGCATGTGGCGGCGACCATCACCGCCACGGAGATGGAGGTGCGTTCCACCTCCTGATAGGCCATCTGAACTCTTATCCTGCGTGTTAACGTCCATTTTGCCTTTCAGGTAGATCTAATGTGGCCGACGGTTGAGCAGGCAGAGCCGCCGTCGTTGGAGTCAGGGACTCGGAGTACTGCTACTACAACGGTGGAGACACAGTCTGGTCCTTCAGCGGTGGTTCAAGACCACGAAGCGAATAAATTTTTTCTCTGAGAAGTCCTCTCTTTGCGATCATCAATGGAACCCGATCAATTCACTTGTATGATAGGACTTCATAAACGGACTGTATGCCATGGCGTTTCTGCCTTGAATAAGAGATTGTGGAATTTGCGTTGACACATAAATAAATCTTACGATCATAAAGGGATATCAAGGGTGTTGCATGTCTGAGAATAGGTGGATCGGTCGTACATACGGGTATACTAGCGAGGGAATGCTCCCCGTGAAGTCTATCGGGATGTGTGATTATACGGGAAAAATGATCCAGACTTCTGGTTCCATTGACCACCGCAGGGGTCGAACCTGCAATCTCCTGATTACCCAATCGTAGTCAGACGCGTTGCCATTACGCCAGGCGGCCGATATTTCCCCTCCTTCTAGATAAATAGATATGGCGATATTTGAAAGGAGAGCTACTTCTGGCGGGACGGGACGATCGCCTGCATTTCGACTCTACCGCGAGCTACTCTGCGCCTCGGGACCTGGCACAAAGCTGGATGCTGTTAAGACCGCCTATTCGCATCTGCACATCATGCTTGCGACATAGCACATCCGCTGTGCCCCGCTCGGCGCTGCTTCGTCATTCTTTGGCATCTCGCGCATGCCAGTCACTCCAGGTCGGCCCTCTCCCCCTTCGCTCGTTCCATTCGTCTCTGCTCAGGAAAGCGTCGGCGATACCACCACGACCTCCTTCTACGCCTCCATTGACTCCGAAGCATGCAAAGAAGACGCCAGCATTACGGGAGAACATCTACACCATCCCCAACCTGCTCACCGTCTCCCGCATGGTCGCGTGCCCCGTCCTTGGCCTGGCCATCATGAACGACAATTTCTACCTCGCGACGGGATTGCTCGTGTACGCCGGCCTGACGGACCTGGTATCGCTTCCGTTCCTTGTAGCCCTGTGAATGTCCCCTCCTGAGCTCGCTCTTTCGTTCTCAAGGTCGACGGGTACCTCGCGCGGAAGTACGACATGCAATCCGTCCTCGGCACCATCCTCGACCCTGCCGCAGACAAGCTGCTCATGACGACGCTGACGGTCACACTGGCCATGAAGGCGCTGATCCCTGGTGCGTGTCCTCCATCGTCTTGCTCTCCGGGTTCTTCATGCTATATGCTTCCTGTTAGTCCCCGTGGCTGCAATCATCCTCGGACGCGACGTCCTTCTCAGCCTCTCCGCGTTCTACATCCGTTACACGTCCCTTCCTGCACCTGTGAGTGTGCCCCTTGTCGTTTCCAGTTCATCACGTGACCGGATCCCTGGCAGAAAACCTTTAAGAGGTACTGGGACTTCTCCATCCCTTCTGCGGAGGTGCGACCTACCCAGATTAGCAAGGTAGGATAGCATACAATCGTCACTGTGTGGGGCCCGAGACCAACCGTGCCGTAGGTCAACACCGCGCTGCAGCTGCTTCTCATGGGGACCGCGACCATCAGTCCCATACTGCCGTTCGACATCGGCGTGCCCCTTGGGGCGTTGCAGTACGAGCTTCCTTCCTGCTGCTATGCTTTATAAGGCTTTGCTTACACTGGCTTCAGATGGATCGTCGCAGGCACTACAATCTGGAGCGGCGCGTCATACCTCTTCGCGAAGGACGGCTTCCGCATCGTCTCCGCCGCGACCAAGACCCGGCCCCCTCCACCCCCACCGTCTTCGCCACCTTCATAGATCAGCATCCCCAACTCACCCCGTCATTCTGCTTTCTGACGCTCTCGAACAATGGCACCTATTGTATGATGGTATTTACAGGCCTATGGCATACTGCATGGTCGTAATATAATCACAAGCTCTAAACATACAGATACACAGATTACTGGCATGAAGATACGGTGGTCAATCTATTCGAAGACATGGACATGAAAGGCGAAGAAAAATGGAAGAACAGATAACAATACAAGATGCAAGATAACACACAAGCAAAATATCCGAATCAACAGTGGTAGAGTCGCTATGTCTTCGGCGGGTGGCTGCCGGAGCTCCTCCTCCCGTTCGAAGCTGGACCTGTCGTGGGCGCCGCTGTCCCAGTTCCGTTTGCCAATCGCCGTTTTCTGACGTCTTGCAGTGCAGCTTCGATGGCGGGTTTAGCAGCTCGCTGTTGTTTCCACTGTTCGCTGGCCCGCCTGCGTGATCATGAATGAGCAACCCGTCAAGAGAGGATGATGATGGGCACGTACCTAGTGCGGTTAAGGAACAGGACGATATACGCGACACTACGCAGTGTCCTCGTTCTCCCTTTCTTCGGTGCAGGATTCGACGGTATGACGGGGAAGCCTATCCGCGCGACGGCCGCTAGGATCTTCTCTTCGCTGAAGATCGCAGCGGTGGTCAGAATCAAGTCGTCGTTCAGGTACCAAGTAACCGAGACAGCTCACCTTCGCTCGAGACGCGCCATCAACGCGAGCAAGTACTGCTTCTGGTACCCAAGGTCGCACCGGAACGTCGACTCGCGCGTGTACTTCGCCTTCAGGTACTTGATCTGCACCATCAGGCCCTTGCACTCCCGGTTATGCTGCTGCCTCAGCGCCACCAGCTGCTGGTCGTCCCTACATTGCCCACAATCCGTCAGCTCGATCCACCCAACACCCTGCTTCCACGAGAAGATACTCACGCAGCACATACATGGCCCGCCCACTGCTCCCTCGCCTCGCGCACCCTCTCCCGCTGCCCGTCCAGCTCCTCCCTGAGCACGCGGATCTGCGCCTGCGCCTGCTTCTGCGCGCGCTCCGCCTTCCCGCGCTCCTCCTCCATCCTATCCTTCTGCGCGCGCAGCGCCTTAAGGTCGCGCCCGAACGCCTCCGCGTCGCGCCGCACGCGGCGCAGGTCCGCCTCGAGCGCGGCGACCGTGCGCGCGACGTCGCCCTTCTCCGCGGCCATGCGCGCGCGCTCCGCCGTGGCGCGCTCGAGCTCGGACGCCTGGTCGGAGAGCGCGCGCCGGAGGTCGTCGATCTCGAGCGTGCGCAGGTCGAGCTCGTGCCGCCGGGTGTCGTGCGACGTCTGGGACGCGGCGAACGCGCTCTTGAGGCGCGTGACTTCCTCCGCGGCCTTGGCGTACCGGCGCTGGAGCTCTTTGTGGTCCGCGGCGAGCATGGAGCGCTCCTGGCGGAGCTGGTTGATGTTCTCGAGGTTCTCTGCCACCTTCGCTTCGAGTAAGCGGGCTTTCTGCTCGGCGTTGGCGTTGCTGCGCAGTTCTCTTTCGAGGTCGTGGTTCTCTTGCTTGATCTGTTGGAGCTGTTGGCGGACGTCGGCCATATCCTGGAAAACGAAAATATGAGCATGCAGCTGACAAGAACAAATGTATTCGGCGACGTACTGATTCAGTGCGACGCAGGTCGAGACGGACGGCCTCCTTCTCGCGTTGAGCCTTGGTCTGCTCTGACGTGAGCCCACGCAGGCGACTGCGTTCGGCCTTCAACTCCTCCTCAAGGTCTTCCATGGTCCGCTTTGCCCTGTCGAGTTCCTATATGCGCATATTCCGTAAGCCGGAAGCGGTATATCCGTGCATGCAGCACTTACTTCTTGGATGCCAGCTCGGGTTCGCTCACCGGCACGCTCTGCGCTTGCGTATTTGCGGATCTCGGC